>JAWQFJ010006565.1:40000-44172 GCA_034096865.1 Theodoxus fluviatilis | reverse complement strand
AGGACAAACCAAGATTTAAATAGTGCTGGGCAGGCCCTCGATTGGGAACGGTGCTGTTTGGAGATTTCATGCAGCTTTAATTGTACGCGGATGACCATTGAGTAACGTGAGAATGTCTAAAGCGTGTCCTTCACGAGGAAATGAAAAGGCACAGACACAGAGCGAATAAGTTTATGGATAGGCATGCCGGGCCCGATCACGAAGTACAAAGAGGCACATACACTTTTTTAAGCAACATACTATTGGCTACTGTTTTAACACTAGTGCGGTGTCCAATACTACTGTATTATCATCATACATGAGAGTGTTATAATTAGCTCTTTATTGCTCTTGCTATTCATATAGAGGCGAGAGAGGAGCGACGCGCGATGAATGATGTAGATGAGATGAGATGAGTAGATGAGAGGGATGAGAAGAAAAAGAGAAGAGAGGGAGGAGGAGATGATCCAGATGAGGCAGCGACAGAGATGGTGATTGATAGAGAGTAGTGTGAGGATCCGAGAGATTGGGAGGAGAGAGACATGTATGATGAGTACAGAGAGAGCAGAGATTATTAGAGAGAGGACTAGAGACAGGCATGGCAAGGTCATTAGGACAACTGCAAAGCACGGCAGACAGAGCAGACAGGATCATAACAAGATAATAGTATGTAGACATAGACACCACACACACACACAACACACACACACACACAATACACACACATCACAACTACCCACCCACAACCTTGAACCTACATACATACACACACACTACACGACACACATCGACATCGAGTTACTAACACAACCCTAGACAGACACGATATCACACATCTACACAACGCCTATATACACACACACACACCTCTACACTGACCTCTACACACACACACACACAAACACACACACACACACAAACACACACACACACACACACCTACACACACTACACACACACACAACACACACACACTCTATCTGTAGCTAGCAGCTCACTCGAATTGGCACCCGTGGACTATAAGTGCATGGGATAAATGCTATCAAGAGCAGTAAGTAAATAGTATCTGTTGGACATTACAGGAACAGGTTTGAGTCCGTTGTTAGGCCGCCCTACGTCGGACAATCCCTGGGTGCTTGGATTGGTCCCCTGGAGGCTCTGGTTCGTTGGACGAGGTTTCTCATGGAGCTCGGGAACCCACGGCCAAAATCCGTCGCCATCATGCGGAAAGCGGATCGCAACGAAATATAAGTGCTCCACTGCCCATATATAGACAAGCGAAAAGCCAGCTATGATTCTGCACTCGCGCGCCTGTTGCGCTTTGGTCGTGAGGGGTTGTTTAGGGTTCCTTGGTGCTGGGTTAGTTATTGTTTAGATTGTGGAGGAGTGTGGAGGTGGGGGGGGGTGTGGAGGGGGGTTGGGGGGGTTGTGTTTGCGCGGGGGGTAAAACAAAAGGGGGGGGGGGTGTTAGGTGGTGGTTGGGGGATGGTTATGGGGGTTTGGGGGGGGTTGGGTTAGCGGGAGCAGCTTGATATGGGTGTGGGGAGGAAAGGAAAAAGGGGCTGTGGTTCGGTACTGGGAGGGGGCGGCGGGGTGGGGGGGAGGAGTTGACTGAACACATATAAGCTCGATGGTTGAAGGCAAAAGTTATAATAAAATAATGGGGTGGAGGTGCCGGTCCGTGCTTTATGCACTAGTGCGTCGAAGGAGAAATAGAGTGTTGAGAGAAGACGCGCGCGGACCATTTGAAGGAGTAGGGGCCGCTCTTAGCCGAACACGACGACGCCCCACGGCTCGTGGAGGTTTTTGTGACTAGACTACCACCTCAGCCGATCGGACATACCAGACAGTTTCCACTTCTAAGCGGATTCGTCATAGCTAGCTACCGCATGGGGTCGGGTGGTTGAACTTTTTTATGTTGCTGTAGGTGGGAATAAGTAGAGACTGTCACTTGTTGCGTCTCGCTAACATGCCGGAGGTTGCGTACATGTATCTACCGCGCCTCGCTTAGGCTTTTTCGTGTACCAGTCAGTGACGGAGAAATCAACAGTTTGTCGCGCTTGCTAGGTGGCACAGAGTCGCATTGTGACAAACGCGGATGAGCAGGCCACGAAACGCTCAGAACTTTTCGTACTTGGCAAATGTGGGGCATTTCAACTGCCGCACGTACGCTGGTTCTGTCGGTTAAGCAAGAGAGTCAGCTCACTCACTTTACGTCTTTCGCGAGCGATCGAATGCGACAAACCTGGCAGAATAGGTATCGACTAGATGATGATTCCCGACACCCCCCTCTCCTGTTCGGAAACTCGGGGGTGTCAGCTTGGTACCGGTTCGCGTTACTTCGCTCTTCAACTGACGATTAAGACGGCACTACCTATCTATTTACTCACCCCTTGCGCTTGTCTCGGCAGATCGATCGGTGGGTCTGTTAGTTGCGTCGGTGTGTTCCTTATCATGGCTCTTCTCAGGAGTTCAATAGGATGGTTGTGCCTGGGGGTATCTGTTCTCTTCTTCCCAAACACCAGCGGGTCACCTTTTAAGTCATCGGAAGAAAACACTCTTACAACCAACAATAGTGTACGTTGGTGTAGATTTATGGTGGTCTGTCTAAGGGCATGATCCGCTAGTTGAGCAAGTCTAGGCAGTGGCAAAGATGGATGACAGGAGAGGAGGGGTGGAGGGAACGGACGAGTGAGAGGAGTGAAGATGAGGAGAGGAACTCACAGACTCTCTAGCGACTCTACCTTGTACTAATCTCATTGGAGATCGACACGACTCGCGTGATCTAACGTGGAGAGTTATGAATGCTCCCTTCCACCCAGGTGGTAACTTGTCGGCTGTGTTGGCTCGAGTAGAGAAAGCGGAGGGTAGAGGAGAATGAGGAAGAAGACTAGAGGAGGAGAAGAGAAGGTAAAAAGAGACTAAGGGTAGAGGATAAGAGAGGGGGAGTTAACTTCTCAGGAATGGAGACGTCTTCCGTCATGGCAGTACGAACAGCCAAAACAGCTTCCTGTCGTCCAATTGCCATGCATCTTCTTTTTTGGAATGTTGTGTTTTTTGTGTGGTGGGGCTGGAGACGAAAAGTGCCACCCTGTGCAGCATTCCACTCAGGCCCGAAAGTCGAGCTTCTCCCCTCAGTGTGTCTCCCAGTCGACAGGGCTCTCGCAAGGTGAGTCTGGCAACCTACTGTGACGTTGTTGTTGTTATAGTGGTGGTGGTGATGGTGGTGGTAGTGGTGAAGATGACATAATCACTGTTGTCGTTTCTGCTGTTGTGATGCTGTCATTGTTGCGTCGTCGTCATCATCGTCGTCGTCGTTGTTGTCATTGTTGATGTTGTCTTATCACATCGTTGCGGCAGGATATTGTTCATGAATAGGATGATAATAATAGGTCATGCAGTGAATTATTAATATTGGTCATAGTTGTTATTTTGTCATCATTATGATAATTTTTTTCTTCCCTCTCTTACATGACCAAATACTTGACAGTCTTTCAACAGAATATGAACAGTTATTAGTTCATTTGTGCGTTGATTCATTGATTCAGTAAGCCATTAATTGATTGAATCAGTAAGCCATTGAATCAGTAAGCCATTCATTGATTCAGTAAGCCATTTACTCATTCAGTAAGCCATTCAATGATTCAGTAAGTCATTCATTGATTCACTCAGTCAGTTAGTCAGTCAGTCAGTCGGTCAGTCAGTCAGTCAGTCCTCTCCTATTCCACATCCTTTTTTTATTTTGCTTCTCATTTTCCTTTTTTTCCACCGCCAACTTCTCTTACACCATCCTCTCCTGCCTTTTCCACATCATCATCATCGTCATCATCGTCGTCGTCGTCATCATCATCATCATCATCATCATCATCATCATCATCATCATCATCATCATCATCATCATCATCACTGTCGTTGTCATCATCATTGAAACTATCATTTGTGTCAGCAAATAGAACTGATTATAGTGATCTTCATGGTGCAAGGGTTATTGCTGACCTGGATTGAAAAGTTTTGATTTCATGCAAGTCTCATCAATCTCATTCATTGGTATGCCCTACTATGTCTGCTGTGTTTCAAGAAGCATGAGAGACTCAAAACAATTTTGGACAAAAACCCTATGCCCACCCACCCCCACCCCACCCCCACCCCACACACCCACCCCACACACCAAACCCCCACATACACCTTCCACT
>JAWQFJ010006565.1:27500-35000 GCA_034096865.1 Theodoxus fluviatilis | reverse complement strand
GGCCTAACTCTAGTCAGAGTGTGTTCGCTGGAGCATTGTCGTGAGTGTGCTTCATTGATTTTCTCGTCACGTACATCTTTCTCACAATGCACCAAGCCATAATGGATGTTCTGATTGCATGTCTGTCTGCACCCTGTTCCGATACCCCTCCCGTCTGTGTCTCGTAGTCATGGCAACCCGCAGAAGAGGCTCTGTATATGAAGGCGAGACTGCCGCCTCGCTGCTGTGGGAAGCTTTATGTTTGCGCTGCTGGAAAGTGTTCTGATATCCAGGATTTCTATGTTGCCATGGATGAACAGACCGAGTTTCATTTTGAGAATGACCGCATTGTGCTTCTCCCCTCAAAGCTCATCCAGGGTTACTCAAGACGTGTCCAGAAGGTAACTGTCCGAAGTAGCGACTGGTCGTGTGTGGTTATGTACATATCTGATGTAAGCTTGCATAGGGGGTTTTTCCAATGAGAAAGTCGGCCGAAGGAATGGTGTGTGTGTGTGTGTGTGTGTGTGTGTGTGTGTGTGTGTGTGTGTGTGTGTGTGTGCGTGTGCGTGCGTGCGTGCGTGCGTGTCGTTACGTAAGAGCTTTTGGTAGTTTGACTGACGCTTTCCGTCTAGATCAGGAAAAGCATAGCTTCACTCAGAGATGTGAATTTTCTATGGCTTATTTGCCAGTTGTTAAACCTAGGCAAATTTTCAAATAACACGAAAACAGTTATTTTCATTTAAAGGCATTGTTTTGGTCCTCACCGGAATGACTGGCAAGATCAAATAACACGACTAGAATGGAAGTAAACAAGACGCACATAGGTTTGATTCCCTGACATGGGCGAAAAGTTGCTATACAAAACCCCAGCTGCAATCTTCGATGGAGCGGTCATCTTATCGGCAGCATTCAGGATGTACTTGGTTATTCGTCACGAGTTGTTGTTGTTGTTGTTGTTGTTGTTGTTGTTTGTAGTGAAAAACAGGGTAAAAGGAAACCCAAAAGATAAAGATAATAAATCATTATCAAAAGTTTTCAAGCATGGAAGTGTTACAACTTGAATAAGTGCATTTCGTCTTACTTTCCATCACAGGCAGTTGTTAGCAACGAAGTTTTCAATAGCATTTCTGTGAAAGGAAATACGTTTATGCTAACTGGAAAAATGACACCTTTCAGTGCCACAGCACCTCAACCTGAACGAAAATTATCTTCCAATCTTTTTCTTCTTTTTCCTTCGAGGAGGCCGAACCAGTGTGCGAGAGAAAACCAATGCTTGTGCAAATGCAATAAACGCCTCAGCTCAAGACAGAGATAGAGACACTTTCCGCGGCCTTGGGTATCTTGGTGAAGCCAAACCGGGCCAACACTCTCTCAAGTGCTTTAAATCTTCCCTGATACACGCATAAACAATGATATTGGTTTCCCTCCAACCTTGGTCGCGCCGACATTGTCCTACTAAAGGTCTGACTTCGGATTGGTCCCCACTTTTGTGTGGAAGTTTCCATAGGGTAAAAGTCCATTACTTACCGCCAAGCACATGCGCGCTCAGGTGTTACAAGTTGCGACTTCCATCACACATGATACTCAATATCAGTTGGAACTAATAATGACATAGAGTTTATGGCTCCCATTCCATCCCATCCCTTCTAGAAGATGATCGTGAATGAGTTTATTCTTTAAACCTCTTAAAGATGCTTTGCATATAGAAAACTGTGCTAAGCTCTTTCCCCACGTCTATTCCACTGTGTCTGTCATTACTGTCAAAAACTCTTGTGCCTTTTCAAATAAAGGGTGATATGTGTGGGACTTTAGACAGGAGCAGGAACACTTGGAATAGGAGAAAAGTGAGGATCAAGTAGAGGAAGAGATGTAGAGTGGTCAAGTAAGCTATGGTTTTGGACTTGGCAGCTAGGCGCTAAGCCGTGGTTCAGTCCTAGGGGCGGGAGAGATGGGGGAAATTTTTGAAATAAAATAATTATGATTTTTTAAAGGTCGCTGCTACCCTTTGCTCTGTATGAATGAGTGAATGATTGTGCACGGATGTATAGTTGAACAACCTTCGATGCACCTGATTAAAACGGCAATGACGTGCCAAAAGTATGGAAGTAGTGATGTCTATGGGATCTTCCCAGTATCATATGTTGTGTATTTGAAGAGGAAGAGAAGAAGGGAATGGGATGGAGGAGGGCGAAGATACAGAGGACATCGATGGGGAAGACGAAGATGAGGAAAAGAACGACAACGACGATGAGAAGGAAGATGACAGGGTAAATTCCCAGCACGTTCCGATACGCTAGAGATCTCTGGTGTGTACCAGAAATGCCCATTGGGCTCCATGAAAGCAAGAGTCAAGGATTTGATGGAGGACCTAAAGATCTAGGAGCCATATCTGCGGTGCCACAATAAGAAGAAGGATCGTATAAAGTCTTTCCTTGATCACAATATAATCCCTGATCTTTGACATTATTGCATATAAATCATAAATAAAACTCATGAAGAGAGCTCGTGGATTATCATCTGCTATGCAACTTGACAAGAGCCTCTTCAGAATCAATGTCCTGCGCATCAAACCCCTCTCACTCTTCCGGGAGACTCTTCGTCAGACAAACAGCTTCCTCTGACTGCTATCCCATATCACCCCGGCTTGTATCACCATGGAAACAGCAGCTTCATTAGCCCAATGACAGCCTGAGAGTCTGGGAGCGTGTGGCCTGGCGGACCCATCAGACTTCCTGCTGCTATTGATTGCTACAGGAAGTGCTTGCAGGAATTAAATCAGGGATCACCATTACGATGGGAAAATCTATAGAACCAGCCTTTCCAGACATATGTGGCTCTGTTGTTGGTTCAGATATCAGGGTGATTACATGTACTGCAACGCCTTTACTTGGTAACATTTATTTTACTCTGGATTTAAAAAAAACAACACAGTGCTCAAGACAGGTTTAAGGAAAAATCTCACCAGGACATATACACTTCTTGGCCTTTCAGGTCTTTTCCTTCTAATTACCTTTTCTCTTTTTTCTTCGCAAAAACCTTTCCATCTGCCTCTTCTCTCGTGTTTGCCGAAGCTCTTCCTTGAGTAGCGTTGAGGTTGCAGTGTTTCTTGAAGAATCGGACTTTTGCAGTCGTACAGAAATCTTGGTGCTTTTTCGCATTGGGGTTTTGAAAGAACTTGAATGACGGCGTGATCAAGTACGTGTCGGCCAACACTGGCACTGGGGCGACTTAAACGTGATAAATTGTTTCGCTACTTGTCTTCGATTTTCTGATGTACACAAAAAGCCGCGTGTGGCACAGTAGCAAGTCAAGGGTACCTTGACGTCGGCTGGACGAGCTTGGAGACTGTGAAGGGGGGCAATGCTGAGGAGAGGTGTAGCGGGCTCCTCTCTATGGGATTGTTTATGGCAAGTGAGGAATGCTCTGTACACACGAACCTCCTCTCCAGTGCGGTCACTCCTCGGACCTTCTGCTCTGCTCTCAACTGGACCATTGTGCCCGCTGTATCGACGAGAAGGGAGATTGTTCGTCCTCCTTCTGTCTGATACCCTCCTCGATCTCTTGCTCTGGCTTTTGCAAACATCGAGACGGCAAGCGGTTGGGAACAGTTTGGACAGTGAAGGCTTCCCTTGCTGCGGTCTTTCACGTCTTTGACTTCCAGGCCCAAGTGAGGCGCGCAACGTCTACTGCGTGGTGTGAATATTTGATGGCATTTGTCACCCTGCCGGTGGAGCTGTCAACCGGCTGAATCGGGAGAGACATGCATTCTCCCTCAACAAGTGGACGAGCCTTGGCAAATGCCATCTGTCAAAGACAGCGCGTTGGCACGGGTCCCCTGACTCTGAGCTGTAGGCCGAGGTGCAAGGTATATGTATGACTCCAGTCGTCTGGTCTTTCACGATCTTTCCCCTTGCAGTATTGATTTGCCGTATCTGCTAATGTAATCTAAGCGCCTTATACATTATTCTGTGTCTGTTTCCGAGGTTGAGCATTTTTTCATGAATATTAATGTCAGGGAAGTTGATAAGTGTGGGAACTAGAAAGCTCTCATGCCTTTAAGTGAATCAGAATTTTGTTCCCAGTCGAATTCTATAGAAACCCATGAATAAGACACGGTAGTCTTGGAATAGTTTAAGACGTTCTTTGAGAGTCAATGTTGCACCAGAAAAAACGTGCAATTCTTTGTGTTGCCAACCCGTCGGAATTTCTTTCTGGAGTGCTAGCTGTATACAGTAATCACGACCTTCAGAATGTAAGGGGACTTCATGGATAGATACCCATAAAAGTTCAACGTCTTGAGACATTCTTTGTATGTGTATGTACAATCGACGAGAATATTGTTAGAATGAATTCAAAGCATATGTTGCTCATTTAATTTATTTTCCTATGTAATAATAATAATAATCTCTTTCTAGTTAAATTTTATGGAGTACAGGAGTGATACACTAACTTAACAGAATACGTCTCTATTTTGGGAGTACCCTATGCTTTGGTGAATGCAAATGTGTTGTCTGCACCAGTCAGACGTTAAGAAAAAGTGAAATTACAGCGTCGAAAGAAGGTATAAAAGCATGCCTCAAGAGAACTTTCAGTTGAGAGAACATTGACTATTACGTACTACGTACTTTACAATGATATAGCAAGTGGAAGAAACTCCCAGCAGAGCGAGACAAACAGACTGTCTCTAGAGGAGGAGCCCCCGTCAACAAATTTCGTCCCTCAAGACTTCCTTACACTATCGGGGAAAGGGCCACACCTGGTCATAGCTCCAGATGTCCATCTGTTGAATTAGTGTGTCTGAGAGTCTTCATTATAGAAAAGAACGTCCATTCAGGTTCATTGTCAAATAATGTTTATTTCTGGAGACATCGGGGAATAAAAGAAAAGCATCGAAAATTTGAAAAGCCGTAAATCCCTCATACGCCTTTCTTCGTGTTAATTAAACTCTGTCGAAAAAAAAGTCACACGAAGTTGTGCCCCTAACGGGAGTACTGAATACCAAAAGAAAGATCTGTATATAATCTCCAACATTAAAATATATTAATTTTCGTACCCTCATTATTATGTAGCAAAATGTTGCCACCTATATATACCTTGTCTTCATCCGTAGATGACTTGATTCCAGAAATGCCCTGTGTAAGACTTGCAGCTGATTTTTTATTCTCTTCCTGTTTCTATTTTGTCTGGTTATGAAGAGCACCTGGGATTAATGGAACCATTTTTGCTGTACCTGAGGACATCTTAGTTGTCTCCTACTCTGTTCGATGACCTGTGTTAATATGGTGATAAACCTTTCTGCTGAAACACGAGATCTCTAGAACTGATTTGACTCCCATTTGATCCGTTTGGATGCATATACTGAATCCCTTTCATTTACTAAAATAATTGCATGTATATTTCCATTGTCAAAAGCTACTCTTTGGCTTAACCCTTGTGGTAGACCTATTGTGCTGCCTGTAGGTATCCGATAGGTGGTTGGCAAGCAGATGTATCGTTTACTGTATCACCGAATCGTTCCTCGCTAGCAGTTGCTCAGGAAGCAGCATTCTTGACTCACTAGTTCCTTGGCATTCTCGGGCACACTGCGCCGCCTCAGTGCAAAAGCCATTGACGACAGGACTTCAGTGCTTCTGTCTCGTCCCGTGACTCATTAATGCCGCCTCTTCGACTCAGTCGGCCTGAAACCTAGCACCAAGTTTATTTTTTCTGATAGAGTTTTTTTTATAGACTTTGCCGCCTGTTTCTCTGTCTGAGTCTCGCTAAAAGTTTGAAGGGGACTGGTAGCTAGAGGGTTACAAAGGATTTTGTCGTTTTGAAAATCCAGAAGGTCATTTTAAAGATCATCGAGTGGGTCTCAGTGTTGTTCTGCATGGTTGCAGATTGTGAATGAGATACCACTGCAATGCGGTTTTAGTTGTTGCTTTTTCACAATGCAATTAACCGCGTTGTGTGGATTTTTGTATGAGTGGTATCCTCTTGTATCTTTCATGTGATTGTGAATATCAGATGTCAGGTGTTGGACAAGAAATACGATGAATGATGATGGACTTTTACGGGCTTTTAGCCTTAATAAGTTATGCAAGGCCACCGAACACACACATACACACACACATGCACACACACACACACACAGACACACACACACACACACACACACACAATCACACACACACACACACAGACACACACACACAATCACTCACACACACACACACACACACACACACACACACACACACACACACACACAAACACACACACTCACGCACACACACGCGCGCTCGCGAGAGAGAGAGAGAGAGAGAGAGAGAGAGAGAGAGAGAGAGAGAGAGAGAGAGAGTAAGTCAAATCTCGATTTCCTTCGTTATTTGCCTTATAGGGCCTACGAATGGCGTAAAGAAACTTGGTGGGTTCAATCTTACCCGCAATCCACAAAGTATGGGCAACAGTAACCAGTAGAGAAGAATGTCGAATGAAATAGTGTCAGGATTAATTAAAATTCAACAGTCCTATAACATCATTGTTAAATATGGCCGCCATATTAAAGTAGTTCTAACACTGGGTCAGTCGTACCAGGGTACGCAAGGCACCATAGAGCAACATTGAAACCATCCACCCAGCAACAGCCTTTTGTCAAACAACCTCCCCCGTCCTATGCCGGGAAATGTTGCCCCCAAAGAAGCCTTCTCTAGTCGAATATTTGCACGACAAAGAGTAGGTCTCGGGTATTTTACCGACAAAGAGTAGGTCTCGGGTATTTTCACGACAAAAGAGTAGGTCTCGGGTAAAGAAATCAAGATACGCAGCGTGCGGGCAGGGCATGAGCAGGATGTTGGTCGAGCAAACAAATGAATCTTTCTCTCTGCTTCACTGGCTCGCAAGGAATAACAAATAGCCAAGCTTATTGCCAGGCGCTCGCCCGAGAGGAAAAGGGTTGGTTTATGCAGTCAAGTGCACAGCGCAACTGCCACGGTCACTAACTGAGCTCTCCCTCGCACAGGATGGCATTGTCTCAAGAATTACGTTGCCTCTGGTGCTTTCAACCCTTGCTGCATGCACACACAGAAGGATTGGCACAGTGGGTCCCGGTCCGCAGCAGAAATGGCCATGCATAAGGAGATTGGTTAAGCGTACAATTCCATGAGCTTTGTCTATGTTTGTGTACACTGGAGATTGCCCTGTGCTGGTATACATACAGTTACCGCCTGCTCGCTGTCTGGTCCGCCTACTGCTGGGACAGACCATGCCCACCATTATTTACGACATTAGCTGAGAAACAGGTAATCTTGCATGCACTTTAATTGTTCCACAACTGCACTGCACTGTTATTGGGAACGCAGCTCTGTGAGAGAGCCCATATTACTGAGCTAATGTTGGTGTGAGGCGTCGTCCTCTGGGGATTACCACGCACATTCTTACTTGCGTACTGAGTTATGACCACATTAATTTGGGCGTCGACGACATTTTAAAACAGTGAATGCCTTCTACACACAAAAAAGTCAGGTTACCAAGAGGGATAAA
>JAWQFJ010006565.1:17500-20000 GCA_034096865.1 Theodoxus fluviatilis | reverse complement strand
GTTTTTATTATCCCATATGGATTAATTTTCAGGGAACTTTTTCGATGACACGGCTGCCCCCTACCTGGCTGAACTCATTCTGGTAGGTTGTAATTGTCGTCGGTGGCTGTACAGAGTGTGTCTGCATGTCTGTGATAAGGCAATGCACCAGTTTGGCAGGCCACACAATGTCTCACGTTGTCTAAGTTCTTGTCTGAGTGTTTGAAAAGTTGACTATGTTTTATAAACTCCTGTTTGCTCTTTTTAATCTTATTTATTAAATAATCATTATTCCATTATCAGTCATACGTGCATGCATGCACCCCTCTCTCCCTCCTTCCCTTACCCACCCATCCAACATCTGTCTGTCTATCTGTTTGTCCGTCCAACGTCTGCCTGTCTGTCCATCTTTCTGTCCAACATCTGTCTGTCTGTCCGTCCAACATCGGTCTGCCTGTCTGTCTGTCTGCCTGTCCATCCAAATCTGTCTGCCTGTCTGTCTGTCAGTCCAACGTCTGTCTGTCTGTGTGTCTGTCTGTCTGTCTGTCAGTCTGTCTGTCTGTCTGTCTGTCTGTCTGTCTATTCATTCATCCATCCACCACCCATCCAGTTCATTCATTCCGCCTGTCCTTTTCTCCATTCATCCGAACGTTCGTCCGTTCGTGCATCCTTCCACTGACCCACCCAAACCGCGGTGCCTCCCTCCCCACCCTCCCTTCTTTGTGCTGCCTGCAGCAAACCAAGAGCCTGGAGGTGTTGGACCTGAGCCACAACGCTCTTGGAGAGAAGGCAGGCCAGGTGCTGGGGCCAGCAATCTCGGACAACTCCAGCATCAAGGAACTCGACCTTTCCTGGAACCACCTTCGACGGAAGGGCGCCATAGCCCTGGCACAGGGCATCAAGGTGGGTTCCCAGTGGTGGCTGAAGATTTCCATGAGGCCAAACAAGAGACTGCTTCAATGCTTGAATGTGAATCGGTGTTCGCCCCGGAGGACTGATGAAAATACAAATATTGCACTTGAAGGAATGCAGACGCGTGTGTGAAAAGAGAATAGCTGACTTGTGTAAAAGCTCTGTTATTGGAATTTGTCACGTTTATGGGGAGTTTCCCCTTCAAACATAGCTAAGAAAACTAGACATATTTTGACATTTTTCTGTGCCGTGATGAAACATCACAGATGTCTATACTGGCTTTTAGAAAATAACTAAATAGTTTATAAAATCTGTGTAATTTCGTCAATCTCCATGTTATGATAAATCACTGGTTTTGAATGCTACATGCACCAACACTCGCTAAAACGTTTCTCTTCCTTAATGTTGATGTCCCTCTAGTATTTTTATACTTTCCATGATAGCTTCTGATCAAATTATGCTTTAATACAAGTCGGTTTACATTCAAAGCTATCAAATCTGGTTTGGGTTCACCCTTGCTAGTAATTAATCTGAACATCGGGTATACCAGTCTATCTCTCCAAACGAGTGTCATTCTCGTCTATATGACAGCACCTGTTTCCTTTGTTGCAGACGAACGTCTTCATGAAGAAGCTGAATTTGTCCTGGAACGGCTTCTCTCTGGAAGGCGCTATTGCTCTGGGAGACGCCCTCAAGGGCAACTCGGTTCTGGAAGAGCTGGACATATCGTGAGTCTGGTGTCCTCTCACTTTCACATGGTCGCCTGTCCCGCCCAGGAGTCGCAAGTTTGGTGTAATCCTCTAATTAATGTAATGGAACTTGTCTACTGTCTAATATAGTGCATATTTTGTTGCCATTTTGGGGGATTCAAGTAACCAGTTAATTTGTTGGTCGTGGGTTTGTGTGACACTTTCGTCTCTGAAGAATATTGCTGCAAAGAAAACTTGTCTAACAAGTTAGTTTCGATGTTAATTGTTCGGAATTTTATCTCTGTCTTACAAAATTGCACTTTTTCTTGCTAGATGTTCATGTACAGAATCTAACGGGTTTTTTTGTTGTTGTTTTTTTTGCACATCCTCCTGCTTTTCCAGGAACAACCGCATTACCACAGAAGGTGCTGTACTCATTGGCAAGGGGTTGACAATAAACGAATCTCTCCAGGTGCTAAAGGTATGCAAAAAACATTTTAATTCTCTTTCCCTGTATCGTTTCAGAATCTTTCAAAATGTTTTTGCGTTTTATTTATATGAAAAGTGTGTTTTCAGAGTTTGACTTTTCCATATAAATGTAATGTTGATATCAGTTTAGTTTGTAATGGCTAAGATCTACCGCAAATTTAAATCAATATTCCTTTTGTGAAGAACTGAAAGTTTTCAGTACAGGAGAAGAAATAGAAACCTTCATTGGTTTACAAAACGATGGCCTATGAAATAAGCTGAATATTTTATCTGCCCATTTTTGCTGAACAAAGTACATAGAGAGTTATCACTGCTATTCTGCCCCGGCCCTATTTGTTGTATTTCCGTCCCAGCATCACAATGTTACACTCAGAAATCCTACATGGGAATTGTGTTTTGGGTTTCATCACGTTTCAGTGTTTGTTTGCTCA
>JAWQFJ010006565.1:0-15000 GCA_034096865.1 Theodoxus fluviatilis | reverse complement strand
ACTGCTGGTCTGAGTCCATTTCACAATATGGCTACCTGTCGCATTCAACTGAAATTCTTTTGTCAACTCTGAATTTATCATTTGAATATAGAAATTCTATTGGTTATGTGAATCTTTTAACAAGTGATTTGTAAATGTCTCATTAACATATCTTGTGATTTCTTGAGATACTACGATAAAAGATTCTTTGGAATATATCAGTAATTTAAAACAAAAATGTAATTATTTGAAAACAGATGCCTGCTTCATTCACATCACAATACAAAAGTCCTGTGCAGTTAATCACTTTGGATTCTTGGACAGTGTGCGTGTGTGTTTTGGTGGATGGCTCCCTTGATAGCCTTGACAGCACTCACACTTTTTTCCTTTACAGACATAATGGAGGAATTGTTCTTAATTGATCTTTGGAGTGTTGCAATGAAATTTCAGTACTGTTCTTTGGACTTGTTCCCATCTAATGTACTAACCCAAAACTTTCATTTCTTCCTGATCAATGCATGCCATTCTAAATAAATGCATGTAAATAGATTGGAGTTTGTTTGTCCCATAAATAGGAAAGCAATGCATGCCATTCTAAATTAATGCATGTAAATAGACTGGAGTGTGTCCTATGAATAGGAAAAGCTATGTTTGTTCATGCCATTTTCGGGTGTGTTTAGAAGTGCTAGTGTAATCTGTTCCAAATAAATTGATGTGATATGTTGATAAATTATTCCATTTTTGAATTAACATTTGTACACAACTGACAACAGTGCATTGGTTTGTGTGTTTGTGTGTGTGTGTGTGATAGCATTTGACTCTCTCAGTTCTTAACAGCATAAGATTTTGATTAACATCAGTCATAAAAATGTTTAGAACAGCAGCTTCCCCGAAAATGCAATGCAATCCTCAACATTAAAACCATTGCCACTTAGATAAAAGAACACAACTATACAATATTTATATTGAATCAAACATGCATTTTAGATTTCCATCGCACCTATTTGGTTAAGCTTATTACCTCCACCAAGGATTACTCAGTTTGTTCGTTAGTTAGTTATTCGGCAAAATAACTCAAAAAGTTCCAAACGAATTCTGAATAAATCTGGTGCAAAGTAAAGGTTTTACAGAAGGAACAATCCATCAAATCTTGGAGCTTATCTGAAATCTCGTTTTGGAATTACAGCCATAAAGAGAGATTTTATCACTCATCACGACTATTGATGACGCTGGCGTATGCTTTCCGCACTCACAGACTACCAGCAGACACTAAAATGAGGTAAACTATATAGGTCACCGAAGAGAAACTGTGGCGTTCTTGGTGGAGGTATGTGCTCTGGGAGTGCTCGCCAGTGTACAATGATAAGCTTGAGGATTGCTTTGCACAGCAAAGAAAAACTTGCCTGCTGCAAGCTTGTGTGGCTTTTTTTATCAATTGTTTTGGTTCGAGTAGTGGAATACAAATAAGCCTCGGTTAAAATATGGTTGCGAATTGTAGTGGTTCTCTCGAGATTTTTATTTTGCCTGTTTATTTAGACAATATTCGTTTCTATAGTGCTTTTGTAGAGAGATGAAACAGTAGGTAGTTTTCTTTTGAACCTACAAAGTTATTTAGGCACTAGATGTTTGCAAATGTAGTCGTAAGTTTGTATACATTCAGAAATTAATTCAACAAGATCATGCTTGATTAATATCTCGTTCTAGTGAAATGAGCAGTTTTGGAATTATTGTGAAATGCATGTAAATGCTTATTAATATAATACAGAAGAAATAAAGGCTTTTCACCTGTCAGTTTATTTTACCTTTAGTTTGATGCAGAAATGTATAATTAACTAAATACTGCATTTGTTTTGTATTCTGTTGAAAAAACTAACTATATCTGTACACTGCAGATGTAAATAATCATTTGTTCATTGGCTGCTCTGTGTATGTGTGTTTGTGTGTGTGTGTGTGTGTGTGTGTGTGTGTATGTGTGTGTGTGTGTGTGTGTGCATGTGTATGTGTGTGTTTTGTGTGTGTGCATTTATGTGTGTTTTGTGTGTGTGCATGTGTGTGTGTGAGCTTGTGTGTGCATGCACATGCATGTCTTAATGTATATGCATGCAGTTTCATATGCATTCTTTGAAATACAGGGCAAACAGTGAGAGTCTAGATTTAGTATGATAAAAAAAGAACTGGAAGTCCAACAAGATCACTGATATTCTCTCCTTCAATACCACAGCACTAGTGTTTTTTCCTGTATACAAACTTCCTATTGGGGTAACTTAAACACGTGTCCATCACAGAGGGTAGTTTGTTTGACTATAAATGAAACAAAAATTTTACCTATTTTAATGGTCTATCAAAGATATTGTTGCATCATAGTGTAAACACAGGATGATTTAACCCATTTCACTACAGATGCACCCAGAAAAAATATTGCATGTTTCCCATTTGTCATAGGTTATTTTGTCATAGGAATATGGACTTGATATATGTGAATCCCATAGCAATTCTGAGGTGAAAATGCAAAAACTTCAAGCATCACCACACCTGGTTTTATAATCTATTCTCTTGTAATGGACTTGGGGCAATAAAACCTATTTAAACAATTAATATCTTAGACGGATTTTTGTAGATGCTTCATAATGATCAGCTGAACTTATCACAGTACTAGAATGGCTTCTCGTGACATTAGTGCTGTTGTTGAAGGCCTGTTCACAGAACATTGATAGCAGAAGCAGATTAAATCAGTTAATGTAGTTTACACATTATACCAGCAGATGGCAACATAATGCAGAGGTAATTATCTAACCATTAGTTCTCTAATAAGATTAATAAAGTAATAGCTGTTTGAATTTTGATTCCTCATCACTTAAAGCAGAACTGCTCGAGACATGATTAGAATAATTCAGTAGACCAAGGACAGTGTGCCAGAGTTATTGATAGCTTGGGAGACTCACTGCTGGGAAGAAATGCACATTTCCTGTCTGTGGTGTGCCAGAGTTATTGATAGCTTGGGAGACTCACTGCTGGGAAGAAATGCACATTTCCTGTCTGTGGTGTGGCAGGAGACTGGCATCAACCTGACAGATGAAGAGATCCAGTGGCTCATTGAGGAGTTGGACAAGGATGGTGATGGAGAAATCAACTACAGGTACAGTGATTTTAAATTTATAAAAATTGGGGGGGGGGGGGGGGGGGGGGGGGGGGGCGTTTGTGTGTGTGTGTGTGTGTACGAATGCATATGTGTGTGTGTTTGTATATGGACGAATGCATGTGTGTGTGTGTGTGTGTGTGTGTGTGTGTGTGTGTGTGTGTGAGTGTGTATATGTGTGTTTGAGTGTGTGTGTGAGTGTGTGTGTGTGTGTGTGTGTGTGTGAACAAATGCATAAGTGTGAGTGTGTGTGTGTGTGTGTGTGTCTATGTGTGTGTGTGTGAGTGTGTGTGTGTGTGTGTGTGTGAGTGTGTGTTTGTGTGTGTGAGTGTGTGTGTGTGAGTGTGTGTGCATGCATGCGTGTGAGTGTGTGTGCATGCATATGTGCATGCGTGTGTGTGTGTGTATGTGCATGCATGCGTGCGTGCATGTGTGCGTGTGCACCAGACTTGCTGGAGGCCGACTGTCGGAAGCAACATGTGGTAGCTCAGGAACATGGCCGCTGAGCTGTGATGATCCCTATGGCGCCAGCGAGTCTCAGTGCCCCACCTGGCTGCGACCCTGCTGCTCCAGACTGGGCCTGCAGAGCTACTATGATGCAGGGACGAGCACTGATCCTGTCATCCTTGAACCAAGGGACAACTATCAAGTGTGTGTGTGTGGGGGGGGGGGGGGGGGGGGGGGTGATGGGGGGTGGGTGGGTGGGTGTTTGTGTGTGTGTCTGTATGTGTGTGTGTTTGTGTGTGTCTGTGTTTGTGTATGTATGTCTTTGTGTGTGCATGCATGTGTGTGTGCACATTCAGACAACTGAAATCATACTTTTAAAATGACCTTATTAAAATACCTTTATGTAGCCAAAAAAGGTTATCAGACATATTGACTGCTAAGAAAACACTCTGTGGCTTAAAGATTCAATTTATTTACTGAATATTGGAGTCTTTTTATGCATTTTAAAGCATTTCTACGGCTCAACAGGATATACATGGTGTATCATTAGAGTTGCGATTGTCATGGAATTGCCATCTCCATAGTGATTTAGCAGGTTTTTCTCAGTATGAATATAAATGTTATGAATATGAAGAAGCAATAACTAATGACTTTTGCAGCATTGCAAAATATTTTATCTATTTCCAATCTACCTAAAAGATCTGTACATTAGACCAGATCCTACAAAATGAAGATGCTGCATTTGTTTAAAGGTGAGTATTGGGTGACATAATTATCCTGTTAAATGCACATACATGTATAAAACCAGTAGTTACTCACACTGGTATTTGTCCTATGCTTTTCAGTGAAATGGTGATAGGCCACACTGATTTTGAGGAACAAGAGCGGAAAGCCAGCATCGTCCTGACAACACTTCGACCCACCACAGCATAAGAGCTAAAGTGTTCCCTGTTAACTAAATGCTGATCTTTTTGACCAAGTGACCCACTGCCTGCCAAGGCTTTTTATCCAATCTGCAGGTGGAAAACATACATGTGGACTGGTGTTGAAGGCCTGGATTATCTGAAGCTGAGGAAATCGTTCAGATGACAGTTAGTTCATTCTGTCTTAATTGCAGGGATTTTTATTGGGATTTATTAAAATGCACAATGAAAACCAAATGAAATATTTTGTCGTGTGTGTGTGTGTGTGTGTGTGTGTGTGTGTGTGTGTGTGTGTGTGTGTGTGTATGTGAAATGTTTTCTGGAAATATGTACTGATGTGTTGTCATATGGAATGGAATTTTGTCGAATCGTCTGTGACACTAGCAATTTCTCTGGCTTTCTTCTTCTTCTTTTTGGGCAATACATTCATTAAACTTCTTTTTCCACAATGAATGATGTGTAACTTTTCAAATGAAAGCAAGGCATGATGTGTGTCAATTTTGTTGGTTATCTCACCCTGTTTGGTCTTATGAAAATATATATAAAAATATTTCAAGGTTGATTATTTAGCAGAATGGGAGATTTTGAAAGTGTTGTGGGGTGTAAACTGAGGTTTTGGACTACCTTTTCTTCATCATTATAAGCAAATGCAGTTGCACTGTTGCAATGGAAAGGGTGACCTATTTTTATTCCCTAGGTTATTTATGTGAACTTGATATTTCTAGTTATGAATGTAGTATGATATTTGATAGTTATTGTTAATTCTTTTATCTCTTGCAATAAATTTAAGCAATATCTTTTGTGCGCAAAATGCATGTTTCCTCAAAGCAAAAATCTCCACATATTCCCATTGCAATATATTGTGGTGCATATTTACTTGCTGATGTGAAAGAAAGATAAAGCATGATGAAAAACTTAATTCTGTGAAGTTTATGGACATGAAAACAAAATTAATGAAAAGTGTACACATCCATTTCAAAAATGATTTGTGCCATAACAAAATCAAATATGTCCCAACCACAAATTATCTGCCATAATCAAACCAGATCTGTCAGTTAAGATATGAAGAATGTGATTAATTGTGATGGAGAGGGAAGGAACATTTGAATAACACAATCAATCATTTCATAATTTACCAGCTCTGTAGATTATATTTTTTTACATGTTAAAAAAAAAAATTCTCAGCATTTGAGACATCTGAGTATCAATGACCTCTCAAATTCAGGTAGAGAGCCAAAGAGAGCCACAAGTATTTTTCTACATCTTTTTACTGAAAATGTTTACACCAACTGGATTATGAAAGAAAATTCATGACATAAAGTGTACAGTGTATTGTAGTTTTCTTGGTTTTATGTCTACTTTGTATATTTCTTTTTATATCAAATCTCATTTTCACTTTCTTGCAGTTGACATTATATGATGAATTGCAAATGTGTTAAACCTCCATCATTTTTCTGAAACAATTTGTGTAATCATCACATGATTTTACCAACCAACATCTTTGTTTTTGCATGATCCTTTTGACATGACACCATATTCTGTATGTTTTTGTTTTCCTTCATTTTCTGTTGTCATATGGTAAGAAAGAAAAACTATGTTATCCCAAAATATCCTTGTCACATTTGCCTTCAGTTTTACAGAATTTGTGTAAGTGCATGCATGTGTTTTCTACTTATTGTCTTTTAAGTTTTTATTTGTATCAGCAAAGGGTTTTTTTTTTTTTTTGGGGGGGGGGGGGTGAGTGGGGATTATTTTCTCATATTTTATAAAAAGATTAAATGGCGTGTACTTCATCGTTGTGTTATTTTGTATTATCTGTTTTTGTAGTAAGAATGAATGTTTTATATATTTTGTTGGAGCATAGATTCTACCTGGCAAATTGTGATAATATCTGCCAAAAGCCATACATTTACGCATTAGAGGGTAGATGTGTTTTTTTCTGCCCATTTCACTTCAAGAAGTATTAAAGTGTCCATGCTACACTTTGTGTACTTCCTTCTCTCAACCAATTAGCATTGAATGCTCATGTACACGTTTGTACTAATCTTTTGACTGTATTTGTCTAGCATTGACTGTCTTGCATAATTGTGATACACATCATGTACATACCAAGAAACAGGGTTGATGTCATTTGTACAAAACCATCGTTTTACAATACTCTCATGTTGCAATGAGACTAAATAGTATTCATCCTGTAATGCATTGGTTTTGATTTCTTTACCATAGGCTGAATAGATGTATCATTCTTTATGCTCTTATATTCATTGTATCTTTGCATAATTGACAGCGGTAGGAATATATTTACATGAACTCTTGTGCCTTGTAGAGAGTAGAAGTTATGGTATAGATGTGATCTTGACTCTTGTGGCAATCTTTTACCAGTTTCTTTTTTCAGGAATAAAATAAAAGCATAAGAAACGAGTACTCCACTTTTTTGGTGCTTTTATGAACTGGCATGACTTTTGAAAACTTTATTAAAAGTCTGTGACAATAGAAAATGATCTATCCATATGTGGATCCAGACTGGGCATAATAGTATGTGCTACCGTTTGTTAGTTTAGATCATGCATCAATATGTGCAGAGCATTTGACAACAAACGCACAGTGCATTTGTCTTACCGAAAACCGTAAAATGATGACTTTCAACCATTCGTAGCGATATTGGTATGGAAGAAATACTGCGCGTGCGCATGCACGCGCGCACGCGCGCACACACCAACACACACATTTGATCACACGTACACACACTGAGTAAAATTGAGAGTGAATATTACTCATTCTGAACAAATGACAATTACTGAGTCCTAAAAGTAGCACACATAATTCGTATGATAGAAGAAAGAAAGGTAAATATTAAGAAATATTCAAAGAATTACCATCTCCATCCTGTCGGGGGTAGAGACGGCGGAGGAGTGGGGAATGTCTTTGAGCGGGACATCTAAGGCTGTATCAACCAACTGCCATGGGAGAAATCAGGGGAGGTAATAGGGACTTATCTCCCCCTTGACCACGTCGTAGACATGACCATTGCAATACGGCAAGAATCAGTGCATGAAGGAATTGTCAACTAGATCGGGCACACCAGAATGCTTAATTTTACATATTTACAGCTACAGCGCATTGCAGATGCGCATACCTGTCCGAAAAGGTGTTCATCGGCGCTACGGAGCTAATACTAGTAGGAAACGAAAAGTGAGGTGCGGGATTTGGGTGTGTGGAGAGGAAATACATGAACTGATGAAGGGCAGTAAACAAATCAGCGGACATAACTTTCCAATAAAAAATAATGTGTACGAGATCTTAGAGATTACATTCTAGATTTTCGTACAAGGAAACGAATTCTCTGCTATTATAATGAAGAGACGTTTGACGCAAAACTTTTAAAGTATATTTAGAGCGATATTTCTTACAATGTCAATGGTATCACAGTATCACTATCCTCGTAAAGGAACAAATAGAAATGGTCGTGTTAACGTTCCATTTTAAAAGGGGAGGCAGATATGTTTAAGATCGTAATGATGGAAAATAGCAGTCAATTACCCCTAGCAGGGACTGAACCACAGCACCTAGTCGCACAATAACTGAATAAGTGTCATCAGCCGATCAGGTCGAGCTTCTACGCCAAATCCCGATCTGAAAAGATGCATTCATCAGCGTATTTACCCAGTCAGCATTTTTCTGTCCTCCCTAACCGGGCCAGAGCGGGCCCCATTCTAGTAAACTAGAGATTTTGCCTACCTACTCTAGTTTACAGAATGGAGCGGGCCCAGCACAGTTGGCCAGACTCGACACTGCCGCGTGTTCAAGACGACCTACCGGTAGCCTACCGGTAGCCTACCTACCGGTGTGCCTTCTTGAACGACTCGTTATGACCCAACGGTAGCCAAGATGGCTTCCAAGATGCCTTCTCATCGCCGCGGATTGCGCTTCTCAACCAAATGAGTAAACCAGCAGCTGCAGACTGCTTGTTCCTTGTGGAAGCTGATGAAATACGTTAAGCTGTAGCTGTGCATGAATGCTCGACATCGCTCGAATAGAAATTTATGTCAAAACGACAGTGCTGACTTGGTGTAAGCAAGAATAGTTCGATGCACTTTTCAAGGGAGGTAACACCACAAACCAAGGGCTAAATGTAAGAAATAAGAGTTGCTTCCCTTGAAATTGTTTTGCTCTGTTGTTGAAATGTTTGCTCACATCTTGCCCGGTAATTATTTCAGAGCAGTTATTCTTTTAAAAAAGAAAAGTACAATATCAGCCTACCTTCTTGTAACGTCTCGCATAGGCTGGGTAATAATCACAGGTCGAAATGCGTGCCACAGCGCATATTTGTGATGATGACTTTCTTCCTTTCCCCGAAGGCAGCCATTTTGGCTATACACGGCGCAGCGGGCGCAACGGCTCTCCGGCGCGGTACGTACCGGTACGTACCGGTAGCCGTAACAAGTCGTTCAAGATGCTACCGGTACGTACCGGTACGTACCGGTAGGTGTCTTGAACACGCCCCTGGCTAAATGAAACACGCGGCTTAGGACAGAGAACAACCGGAGCCGGCTCCGGGGGAGCGGCCGCTCTCAGCCAATCACGAGCCTTGAAAATAGACGCCGCCACGTGACCCAGATTCCCCCGCACCCTCCCAGCATCTCCCCAGCATGTTGCCGCTGTGCTAATTTGGGACTTCTTATCAGCATCGACTGCTCTAAACGAAAGACGCACATTATACAAAACATGATAAAAAATTATTCCTGATGAATAAATAGCGATACAGTTTTATTGTAATCACTTGTCCGACACTTCCTATACAGTTCTGAAACAGTTAAAGTACATATATAATACGAAATTAATTGCAACTAAGTTTCGTAAAGTGTACGCCGCAAACTTTACACTTCTCCTTATCTGCCCGCCAAATCGCCCGCCATTTCGCATTGTTCACACCTAGAGCCGTAGAGGTACTGTCTTGTTCCATGGTTGTATTCGTTTTTATCTGTTTAATGTGATAATTATCAGTGAAGTTGTAGAAATATAGTCTGCATGATTAAAGGTATTCTTATTGCTGTTAGTGTAAAGAATACTTCAATTGGTATTCTTGATTGGATCATTTGAGGTGTTCTGGGAGGCAAACACGATTCAGTGCAATAATTAAGCACACACAGAAAGCTCATTTAGAGGCAGATCGAGGGCTGTAGCATAAAAATATAGGCTTCAAACCGTTAAGTTCTTGTCTAGGTTTGATTTACATTAATTTGGTCCAGCCAAATCTTCTCATCTTGCTGTTCAGACAATGGATATTAATATTCCTTGGTATTCGTATTCAACAAAAAGAAGAAAAATCATTGCTGAAGCTAGGTAGAGCTCTGATTCTCGAAGTGGAAAAGGAGTTTGAACGTGCAAACTCCCAACAGGGATCATCTTCACTATCTCGAAGTTTTCTTGTTTCTTCAAATTCCCATAAAGAGAAGTGTGGTGTTGTGACTTCCAGCTTACACTATGCAGATATATATGCACTTGTGGACCTGCCTGAAGATTACACACCAGGCAGTCAGAGTGGTAAGAGAGAAATCGACGTTTCACTTGACAGCCAGCCTGACTGTAGTGGTCATCAGGAGGGCGATGATGAATCTTCAGATGATGAAGGCACTGATGAAGTAGAAAATGAACCAGACAGTCATGACAGCACTGATGACAAACCAGAACAGGAACCCTCTTCTCAGTTACGATGTAAGCTTGCATCATGGGCCACTGAGCATGCTGTGACACTAACAGCATTGGCTGCTCTGTTGAGTATTTTGACCAAAATGTTCCCTGGCCTACTCCCCCGTACACTCTTGTGTACTCCAAAGAGGACCGTTTCTGAACTTGCTAGAAAGATACAAGGCGGGCTCTATCACCATTTTGGCATTGTGTCATCCTTGTCAAAAGGTTTAGCAGGAGTTGGGAAACATTTGACAGATGGTTTGTCTAGAGTGAGCCTCCAAGTTAACATTGATGGACTGCCTTTGTTCAAGCCAACTTCAACTCAGTTTTGGCCCATTCTTGGTCGAGTTTGTAAACCATTTGTAACAGAGCCCTTTGTTATTGGCCTGTACTGTGGAAATAAAAAGCCTGATATTGTTGGTGAATTCCTCCAAGACTTTGTGGACGGAATGCGGCGCCTGCAACAAGGTCCAACAAATGTTGAGGGCTTTTGGCAATCTCTCTATTGACCTGTCCTGCTTTATTTGTGATGCTCCTGCTAGAGCATATATGTGAAACAGATTAAATCACATTCAGGGTATTATGGCTGTGACAAGTGTAAGCAGAAAGGTGTCTGGGATGGAAAAGTATGTTTTCCTCACATAAACAGTGAAAATAGGACAGATGAAGATTTAATGTTGATGTGTAATGCAGAACATCACACTGGTCTTTCATCTCTAAGTAATCTATCACTTGGAATGGTCACCCAGTTTTCCTTAGATTTTATGCATTTGGTTTGTCTTGGGGTAGTTAAACGATTGCTCTTATTCTGCCCGGTGAAAAGTCCAGTGCAGAGAGGCATCAGGTTGGGATCTCGAAACATCTCTGAAATATCTAGGTATCTTGTCAGTGTACAACATTTCATTCCTCGTGAATTTGCACGGAAATGTAGGTCTCTTGCAGAGGTAGAAAGGTGGAAGGCATCAGAATTTTGACAGTTTTTGTTGTACTCGGGTCCTATTGCTTTGAGAGGTCAACTGTCAAAGAAATTGTATAATCATTTCATGATGCTTTATGTTTCAATTTTCACGAGATTTGTGTGTATCTCATGCTGACTAGGTTCACGAGATACTAACTGGGTTTGTTTCTACAGCAAGGGACCTCTATGGTGGGGACTTTGCGGTGTATAATGTTCATGGGCTGCTACATCTGTGTGATGATGTAAATAGATTTGGTCCTCTAGATTCATATTCAGCATTTCCCTTTGAAACCTTTATGAGAACTCAAGCGCATGGTTAGGAAGCCAACAAACCCTCTTGCTCAAGTAATCCGTAGGATGTCTGAAAAGCAGAGTGCCTCACTGTTGAAGACAGAAATATTAGCTGAAAATGTACCAAAACAAAAAAACAGTGGCCCAGTTCCTCAAGGATTTGAAGAATGCCATCAGTATAAACAAGTGAATTTTAAGAATTGTTTGATTGCAGTTTCAGAAGGTGATAATTGTGTTAGATAATAAGATATTCTGGAAGTCATGGTTTGGTTCGAAATATTGTTGTGCCTAATTATTCACAAGAGGTGTTTATGGTTATTGAAAAATTTGAGAGACAAAGTAACTTTTTTGATTATCCATGTGTTTCATCTGACTTAAACATTTTCAAAGTCTCAAACTTGTCTGGTCGCTTGACTGCAGTTCCACTCAGAGAAATTCAGCAGAAGTGTGTGCTCCTCCCTTTCCACAAGAAATTTGTTGTTGCCCCTCTTCGTTAATAGTCACAGTTGGGTACCGAAAGGCTGACCAAGTAGAAAATAGGCTAAGAGTAGTGGTAGAAATCATCAATTCATTCATTTTTCCATCATTTGTGCATTTTGTATTTGATTGTTGATCTTTTCCTAGCGGCAAGAGGTGGTAGCTGTTTGTTGTGACAGTAATATGATGTGAAAGTCTTTTGTTACAAAGAACATTGATTTCTATCGTCTCTCTTCTCCCCCCCCCCCCCCCCCCTTCTCTCTCTCTCTCTTTGGGCATCCCAGTTCCATCATGTACTACTTAGTGGAGTTTTTGGAAGAAGAAGATCAGACTGGCTCGCTGGCATCAGGGGTTGTCAGTGAGAAGTGGGTAGTTCGGGGACGTGATGGTGCACCATGCCAAACCTGGTGGCCTCCAAAGTTCTCGACAAGTGAAGAAGATAGTCTGCCAACTCTTCCCTCACCACCTGGCAGTTGGAAGAACAGAACTGATCATGGTTTGTATATGTACTTCTCCATGGTTTTTATTTGAACACAAACAAGGAAAACTCATATGTTTGAACAAATTTGATAAGCAGAAAAAAACACACTAGACTTTAAGTTGTAGGATAAGCTATGTGAAGAAACTCTCCTGCTGGTGCTCACATTTCTTTATTGTTCGATACTTGTTCAAAGAGGCAAAGCCCATTTAATTCATGCAGGGTGCTGATCGAGCTAGGATGAAATATATTTAATTATCACTGGTGTTCTTATAATGTAACCTTCACCTGTAGTCATTGGATGACTTTTTGATCCTAAGACTTTGATACTGATGAAGCCAAGGCAAGCAAGGATGGCACTTTTACATGAACTTTGACAATTACAGATGGCACTTTGCCAACTTTTGCCCCATCACCTGGCAGTTGGAGGAACGGAACTGATCATGGTTTGTATATGTGGCTCATTCTCTGGAAAGGTACACAAATCTGTTACATGGGTGGTGAAATATTTTTTATCAAATTTTTGTATTAAAAGTACATATTCAGGTAAAAGAATGCTTGGACCTATCATCTTGAGTAAAACTGGAGCAAGGTCTTTGCCTTTTTCTAAGTAAATGGGGTATGAAGAGGTGCTTGACCACATTTCTAGTTTGTAACACTGGACGCCAAACAGATATTAAATGTGGTCAAAACATAATGGTTTTCAGATAATTTCCTTACAAAACATGTTGAAAACGATTAATAAACACATCATAAATAGCTTGCAATAGATAACTTATTAATCTTGACATTTGGAACAAAATTTGACACTTTACTTATCGTGTCTTGTTACAAACCAGTTGAACAAAAGCAAAATCCACATGTTATTTAAGTATTGATAAGCCATCACTATTGCTTGCGTATTGGAGAGAAGTAAACAAAGATCTAGAAAGCCTTTTCACCATGAAAGCATCAGGGGAAAAAACAAAACAAATTTTAAACAATTTATCTCAAGGATAATCTCTAGGTTGTAACAAAGACACTTCCATCGTGTCTTGTTTACGAACAAGAAAGAACAAGCAATAGATCGACAAAACATGCTATTTTAGTAACAAAACTTTAAATAAAGTTGTAAGATACGGTAAGGAATAATTTTGAGTCCGGTATGAAGGGTAATGCTGTCCACTTTTATGTTTAATTTCACAAGAAACCACACATTTTCAAAGAAATGTTTCCATTTGACGGATCAAACCGGTTTTTGATCTATTTTCACCTCACAAACTTAGTCAACAACAATCGGTAAGCACAACTAAAGATTAAAAAAGGAATAAAGTTTCACATTTAACGATGAGAAACATTACTAAAATCCTGAAATTTCCATCGTAGGCGATCTTCGGCTAGCACACTGGAAGAAATGGCGGGCATTTCTAGTTCGTAACACTGACGAACGAAGCGGACACCACATATTTGAGTTTACAGTACTGCTTTCCGCGAACACGCAGTTTGTGAAAACCACACAGGGATCACTCAGTATGTCCTTCCGCGTAGGACCTTTGCAGTTATTCCCCTTGCAGGACTAGTTTGCCTTGAAAAATGTAGTCCAGTTGATTGCTGTGTCGTAACGCATTTTGTGGACACAAATTCAGAAATGACGCAATTTCATCTCACTTCTAGCAAGTTTCCCTTCATAAATTGTGTTTTCTATCAAATATGACTCTCTCAAACATTCTGTTTTTGAATGGACATGGAATTGGGTCAATTCGTTTGCTTAATATTCTTCCGCCGAGTATATTTACAAAACCTTCGATCGGACACGACATGTTACGAACAAGTCAGCAAAATTAAATCCCTAATTGTTTCACAAAAGTGCAAAATTTTTACAAACGTGATCTGTAATCGTCAAGTATGTGTGTTATAGATTAAAATACAACCGTTCTTTTTGAAATTTAACAGGAAAATCCAGTTGCAATTGTTATCTGAAAAGTTCTCGTTTTTCCGTGTAACAAACTGGCCAGCTGAAATCGGCACATTTTGTCAACACAACTAGCGATAAAAGCTCAAATTTTACACTCAGCCTTTTCCCATTGCTCATGGTGTTTCTTAAATATGTTTTTTGTTTGTCTAATTGAATAGATTTGGGTCTTATAGTGTAATACTTTTGGTCTGACCAATTTAAGGACGTAACCCCTCCTTGTGTACCTTTCCAGAGAATGAGCCATGTACATTGTTTTCATT
Source organism: Theodoxus fluviatilis (assembly GCA_034096865.1). Lineage (NCBI taxonomy): Eukaryota > Metazoa > Mollusca > Gastropoda > Cycloneritida > Neritidae > Theodoxus > Theodoxus fluviatilis. The sequence continues at coordinate 406 of JAWQFJ010006565.1, read as the reverse complement.
TGAATGAAATAAGAAAAACCCCTACAATGCACAGACCTGTTTACTCTACGCATTGAGCGTAGTAAACTACGCATTTGCATACTATACTACGCAACTACGCAAGTCTATTGTTTCCTACGCAAACGGTATTGTTTCGGCTACGCATATCACAATCCGCAATTTTTATCATCTCGCTTGACAGATTTTTTGCCAACCCATGTTTTACTGCCAACCCGCGTGCCACGGCCGTCCAGCAGGCGCTGAATCGGGCTGTTGAAGCGAAACTATGTATCTCTACAGGAGGACACTGGTCACCTAGGCATCCCACAGGGCACGGCCGTTCCCAGCCAGGGCTGTTTAGTGTAGCCGCGCTGCTACATGATACTGGAGTAAGAAGTGGGTCAGGCAATCGTTAAAATAACATTTG
>JAWQFJ010006561.1:0-10637 GCA_034096865.1 Theodoxus fluviatilis | reverse complement strand
AGGGACAAAACTTGGGCTGTATTTCCGTTTCAGAAGTGAGAATGTCCCATAGGATATGAAAGAACAACAACCTCAATGACCAACGCATGCTATCATTTCATCAACAGCAGGATTTTGTTTCCTGGTCTTCTAGTATCTGCCGTCTGTTGCTGCTTACACTTGGAGTTGGTTACCATGACAACCGCTGAACCTTATCCTTGATGTACACTTTTCACAACCAAGGAACAAATACAGGTGAGACTGCGTCAGGAAACAGAAATGATAACAAGTTGGTAATACCAGGAAAACGTTCTGGAAGGAGTGAAGAAGACAAAGACTGAAGGCAAGGGGCAGAGTACAGAACAAGACGTGGATGAGAGGACGAAAGCTTACAGGAGCAGCAGCGTGGGATGAGGAGGACGAAAGCTTAGAGGAGCAGCAGCAGTGGGATGAGGAGGACGAAAGCTTAGAGGAGCAGCAGCAGTGGGATGAGGAGGACGAAAGCTTAGAGGAGCAGCAGCAGTGGGATGAAGAGGACGAAAGCTTAGAGGAGCAGCAGCAGTGGGATGAAGAGGACGAAAGCTTAGAGGAGCAGCAGCAGTGGGATGAAGAGGACGAAAGCTTAGAGGAGCAGCAGCAGTGGGATGAAGAGGACGAAAGCTTAGAGGAGCAGCAGCAGTGGGATGAAGAGACAGAGTCTCAGGAAAGAAACATGATGACAAAAAAGTCTGAATCTACGGCAAGATACAGTGACAAAATGTATTTAAAAAAAGACAAAAACTTAATGACTTTTCAGTCTTTTTATTACCAAATAAATAAGCACTAATAAGCACATACGGATACAGCAAAAGTGCAAAACACACGCATTGAAAAGATGCAATAAAATACAATAAGGCACCACAACTACATGTACGTAACTTCACAATAGGTACTGCGTGTTTGAGAGACTATTTCTGGAAAGAGAGTTTTGCGCACCATCATGTAGTTACCACCTCTTTCCCCAATAAAGCACAACACCGGTCTCTGTCACAACTAGACAATGGCACAGTTTGACTTTTCATTTCTTACTGCAGTAGTTAACTCGTCTGGAGCTCTGTGGATGGGAGATGAAATGTCCCCTCGCTTTACACAGAGCAGCACTGAGACCAGATTGATCTGAACATGATCTATATATATATATGCATGTAAAACCACTTCACTCGAAATGAGGGCACGCCTTCTCCATTTATCATCTCTCCCATCTTTATTTCAGGCTGGGAAAATGCCTTTCCAGGTGGCACATTCTTAAATTAATCATTACAGAAACCACAGCAGTGGGTTATTGGTCAGAAGAACTCACTTCGTTTGGTTGCAAAAATCATGTGCAATACAGCCTTTGGATTCGACAAAACTATCAGAATTCTGCTGTATGATGTAATCATTATGCCAGCAAGTTCTTAAGGTGTTATCGTGTGGACTTCACAACTGTCGTAAAAAGAGCGAGTGACTGCTGCATAACTTAAAATACATATTTTTCCCCCAATTATAAATCAACATGACTTCAATGCATCTTTTGATATACTAGAAGCTATACAGTAATAAAGCACCTACTATAAACTGATATACACCTTAAGGATCAAGAAAAAAGAAAGCAATCACACTTTTTGCACCAAATAATTATTACGATTCTTTTTCCACGTAGATGGTGTGTGTGTATGTGTGTGTGTGTGTGTGTGTGTGTGTGTGTGTGTGTGTGTGTGTGTGTGTGTGTGTGTGTGTGTGTGTGTGTGTGTGTGTGTGTGTGTGTGTGTTTCTACAGCTACTGGAGTAGACAAAAAGCCAGGTCATCCTTCTTGGTCAAGAGAGCCATCCAGTGATGCTTCTTCTTTCCCTCCAAACAAACCCTTATGTCAATAACATTGGTAACATAGATAAAAACCTCATGGAAAAAAAGCTTATTTGATTTGAAAGACAAAAGATACATAGGTATAACATTCTCATACTAATGCGCCGAAAAAAAATGTGCCTAAAATGGGTAACATACACTTCTATATACAACATACGCCGGAATAATGACCTCTTCAAGATACATAACAAGCCTCCTTTTACTGCAGTACATACGGTGAAACCATTTACAAAGTGGCAAGCCCTGCTAAAAATACAAATTATGCGTAATTATCATGCATTGTCACAGCAAACTGCAAACTAATTTGGTTACATTGTCCCTTTGTAGATTAACAGCACAGCTATAGACAATACTGTGTCATCAAATGATAATGATGATGATGATGATGATGATGATGATGATGATGATGATGATGATGATGATGATGATGATGATGATGATGATGATGAAGAATAACTGATAATTGATAATTGATGATGATGATGATGATGATGATGATGATGATGATGATGATGATGATGATGATGATGATGATGATTGATAACTAATGAAGATGATGATGGATATAACTGATTATTGATAATTGATGATTATGATGATGATGATGATGATGATGATGATGATGATGATGATGATGATGATGATGATGATGATGATGGTGGTGGTGGTGGTGGTGGTGGTGGTGGTGGTGGTGGTGGTGGTGGTGGTGGTGGTGGTGGTGGTGGTGATGATGATGATGATGATGATGATGATGATGATGATGATGATGATGACGACGACATCATCATTACATTTTAGTAATCATTATGACCACTGTTGTATGAACAAGTAATTTTATACTGTATCAATCAAGTCAAATATTCCAGTTACACACATTCTTGATAACGAGGATATATACATACTTAAAATACCCACCTTATAATTGTTTTTCAGATACAAATTTGAGCAAATTCACTGAAAACGGGGTGGAAAAAAATCCATAAAATCTACATGAAAAAAAGTAAGGGGAATTCTGTATGCTTAATAGTAAATGAATAAACAATCAATCATATCGCCAGAAAACACCAGAATTAGTTATAAAAACAGAAAGTATGAGGCTAGCAAGGCAACATTATACTTAAAATAATTGCAAAGTGGCTACAACTAATTGATGAGAACATCAAATTAAGGGGGGGGGGGGGGAGAGAGAGAGGGATATCACAGTTCATATTGACTGATTATGGTGCAAAGCAAATCACGCATTTGGTGTAAAACACTGTTTATGGCACAAAATCACCGGAAAGCAATTGAGCTGCACAAGGCTTATCACAATGTTGATGTACATGAGACTTATTCATACAATTGCACACACCAAGTACAATCATACTAGTCAGAACTATGTAAAAGATGCATGCATTTTAACTTTATTCCTTAATGAGGAAAATCTTTTCTTTTTTGGACAAAACACACTTTTAATATGTGAACATTTTTCAGTGCATCCCACTATACTACTTACAATGGAACAAGTAAGTAAATTACTAATTATCTACACATAATGATAATTACAATGTGAATACTTGTAACCATGCAAGAGAAAACAAGGTTACGAGCGTAAAGTAGGAAACATGACAAAATTAAATGTTTCAACCATAATATTAGTGATTCATTAATGCATATTCCTGAAAGAACAGCATGTTCATACAAGAAATCTTACATTTCTTACAGTTATGTAAAGCTAAGGAAGACGTATACTTGACACAGTGCACTGATGAAGTTACTCAGTATTTTCTCAAAAACTCTTTTTCCTACTTCAGCCTTGTCTCTCATGCCCAGTCAGCATTTTTTTTGCCCCATTGTCATCTGCCCCTTGAGTACAGCATAATGGCTGCTGCCAATCTCTGGCCCCCTTATCAGATGGAACTTCCAGCGGCCCACCGCCAGGGCCTGCTCCAGCTGCTCCAACAGTTTGACCCCAAGCAGCCAAAGAGGCTATCAGGGACATCACTATTATTTTTTACCCATACACTATCCAGTGTACACAATTGCAAAATATTAACTGACTTCATTTATTTTTAAAAGTTGTTTCTCCTCTCATACCTGATTATGTAAATCAGAAAGATCTATTAAGCATGGAATAACTATTGTTCTGGTTTACGAAGAGAAAAAATTGTGATTGTAACACAATATTTCAGGCATGCACATGTAACCCACAAAACCACTTTGAGACCAAGGATACATGCAACAACAAAAGAAAGTATTCACAGTAACTGCATGTCAGATACAATTTCATAATTCATATTGTGAAAAGTGCAAACAAATGTTCCATGTACACGTTCAACCTCATGCAAACATTTGAACATACGAGTGTTAATGCATGGATATGACTGTGCATATCAATAGAAAAGCAGGCTTTCATCACCTATTGGGTATCACTTGTGTCCAAACACATAGGAAATGAACTACATGTATACACCCCCCAAAAGCATTATTAATGATCTCAGTTTCTCAAAAGCTGGAACAAGCTCATCTGAGGATCAGCAGTACAAGAAGCGATGGGAAAGCATCACATGCAGACCGACATCTTATTCATTGATGCATCATGCAGATTCTTTGAAGCATCTCAAAGCTCTCGGTAGTTCCTTGCACATTTCAGTCTCATGCAAGCAAGTCTGGTTTAGAAGCCCCAGGGTAAAACTGACACAACACTGCAGTCCAACAACGCCAGCAGGCAACATGGCAGAGATTGCAATGTGAATGGCATGGAATTCCTCTCTTGAACTTGGATTCCAATTTGATGGGCAGTCAAAATAACAACACTAAGACAGAGTTTACTTAAATTGTGCCTGGTGAGTCCTATTCCATGACAAGGAGAAATCATTTCTGGAGACAAAAATCATTTACAAAATGGACGGATGGTTTTGAAACAAGGAGAAAATGTTCACTTGGGAATGACTCCCTCCATGAACATGGCATTTACCTATATGGATATGCCTACTACCTCTTCAAAGATGAGCTTCCAACTGGGGGCATTACACCTTCACTCTGCCCTGAGGCTGGGTTACCTGGCGTGAAATTGCTTCTCATTGGCAAGGGAGAGTTGTTTGACCCAGACATGTTGACAGACGCATCCATGGAAGTTCTACGTTGTGTTTTGGGAGCTTTGTCATCCTGCTTTGGGGTTGGCAAAGGTCTTTCCTCTGTCAACTCAGGCTGGTCCTTCTTGCTTTTCTTCTTTTTCTTTGTCTTCTCAAGACCAGGTTGCTCTGTTACGTTTCCTGTTTTCTCAGTTGGACTCAAAGGGGGGAGTCGCCTACCTGGGGAGGTTCTGAACAAAATTGCCACCAAAAGTCTATTTCATAATTGATCACGTCATAGAATATTACAGGAACTGATGCTTTCATTCGTGTTAATAATTACCTGATAATCCCCGAAAGAAAAGAGAGAACTCTACAGAAGCTGCAGTTATCTTAGGCATGAGCTTACTTGGGTGTTTAGATGGTATCACAGTATGAAGCAAATTATAAAGGCGCTGCAGGTCAAATAATACATCCTTTACAGCAGGATCTCTTCAAGGCTGCACCTTTTAATAACTTTCCTTTACAGTGAAAAATAAAAGCTGGATAAAAATGTTTTCAAACAACGTCAAGTGAAGTATCCACCAAGCCATTCATGCCAAACCACAAAGCAAGGCTAAGTTGTGAAAGCAGAAAGCATGCATGCTACTGTTTCAACATTGCCACTACTGACATCACACACAGATAACTCAAAAAGCAAGCTTGACATCATTCCTATGTTATTTTGGGGACAACAATAACTCAATTACTGGATACATAAATGACAAGAAAAATGTATTTTGCATTGCAATTCTGGGGCATTGTCCCAATAATATTGAGATAAAATCTATTAATGTAACAATACTTGACACAAAAACTGAAAGGTTAAGGGCCAGCATAGCTTTGATTTATAACAGAGATGCACCATACCATATATGAAGTAAGTTTGCACATAACATGTCTTCAAAGTTAGTAGATTAAATTGATCGGTTATAACAAGCATATTTGCCTGAATGCACACACACACACACACACACACACTGAACAGTCCCCAACAAAATTCAAGGTTTTAAGTTTTGCTATGAAAGAGCAAGATACAACAGAGTAGACATGCAGTTCACAAGTAGCACAACATCTATTATATGCCACTTCACAAATCAGACATTAAAAAAGTGAGAGGAAAAAACAGCAACATATAGAGGTAGCTGCTATTTAAGTTTTAAACATCAGCACACAACTAAAAGAGAACTAGTACAGGTCATCAATATTAGTAGAGAGAAAACGTCAGCTACAGTTGCTTGCTCACTCAGACGTGTTGTTAGAATTCCCATTGCTGCCTCTGAAAAATTCAAACAATAATGTTATAAATGAGCCTGCACCAGAGTACGGCAAATGAGAAATTTCATCTACATGCTGCTACGAGTATTGAGTCACAACATCGTCTTGCCCGAGCTTCTTAGCTGAGCAAATAAGCTATATTTCACTTTTACATCTCCACCTACAAAATCAAGAATTTTGTCATTCCCTTTTTGTGCCTTTTAGGAGGAGGAGGAGGAGGAGGAGGAGGAGGAGGAGGAGGAGGAGGAGGAGGAGGAGGAGGAGGAGGTGAGGGAGGAGGAAGGAGGAGGAGGAGGAGGAGGCGGGGGAGGAGGCGGAGAGAGGAGGAGGAGGCGGAGGAGGAGGAGGAGGAAGGAGGAGGAGGGACAGAGAGGAGGAGGAGGAGGAGGAGGAGAGGAGGAGGAGAGAGGAGGAGAGGAGGAGGAGGAGGAGGAGGAGGAGGAGGAGGAGGAGGAGGAGGAGGAGGGAGGAGGAGGAGGAGAGAGGAGGAGGAGGAGGAGGAGGGAGGAGAGGGAAGAGGAGGAGGGGACGGAGAGGAAGAGTGAGGAGAGGAGGAGGAAGGAGGAGGAGGAGAGGAGGAGGAGGAGGAGGAGGGGAAGAGGAGGAGGAGGATTGGGGAAGAGGAGGAGGAGGAGGGGAGAGGAGGAAGAGGGGAGGAGGAGGAGGAGGAGGGAAAGAGGAGGAGGAGGGGAAGGATAAGGAGGAGGGAAAGGAGGAGGAGGAGGAGGGGAAAGAGGAGGAGGGGGGGACAGGAGGAGGAGGAGGAGGAGGAGGAGGAGGAGGAGGAGGAGGAGGAGGAGGTTGAGGAGGAGGAGGAGGAGGAGGAGGAGGAGGAGGAGGAGGAGGAGGAGGAGGAGGGGGAGGAGGAGGAGGAGGAGGAGGGGGACGGAGGAGGAGGGGAAAAGGAGGAGGAGGGGAAAAGGAGGAGGAGGAGGGGAAAGGAGGAGGAGGAGGGGAAAGAGGAGGAGGAGGAAGAGGGAGGAGAAGGAGGAAGAGGAGGGGTAGTTTTCCTTATTCTGTGATACTACTTCTGCACCATGGTGTTAGGGGAACGTGATATGCAGTTCATCATGTATAGGGAGTAACAACTACCTTTCAGCTAGTCAGTCATTTAATGAAATCAGCAAAGACGAACATCCTTGCATTTATATCATACAACATGCAAGTGCTTGGTTCAGTTATCTATGAATATATGAACATGAATAAATTGTTAATATAACATACTCTTCATTGCAATGTAAACCATTGCTTACTTTGAAATCTTCTCAGTGACATCAATACAGGATTTACGCTCTTACCCTCTCATAAACATATTATCTCTCTCTCTCCCTTCTTCTCGTTCTCTCTCTCCCTATGTGTGTGTGTCTGTCTCTTTCTGTCTCTCTGTCTCTATCTCTCTCTGTATCCCTCTCTCTCTCCCTCCAGTTCTCTCTCTCTCCCTATGTGTGCGTGTGTGTGTCTGTCTCTTTCTTTTTCTGTTTCTCTGTCTCTATCTCTCTCTCACTCTCTCTCTCACACATACACACACACACACACACACACACACACGCACGCACATCTTTTCCACCAAACCCCATCCTTTCCCTTTCTACCACTCCCACTCTCTCCCATGCACACTGCAGTCTGTTGCAGTCAGTATTTTGTGAACGTAGCAGCAACGTGCCTTTCTACAGATACATGTACTTCATTACAACAAGTCCTGCCGACGGGAAATCCATGCATCAGGCTCATATTTTGCCGGGTTTTTTAATGCCATAGAGCAGTTTTTATTTCTGCTGTCTAGTTGTCCAACTAGTCAGGCAAAATGATTTATTGTGACAGAAGCGGTATGAACATAGGTAGTTAGGAGATAGACTTTCGTTTCCGAACAACGTCACATCCTAAGACTAAGGAGATTCCATGACTACATTAAACGGTTAACCTGATTAGGTAAACATTATCCATGTACGTGCATAGACTCAGGGTATCTACATGTCTGTATTTCGTGCTACTGTTGTGCGTGCGCACATGCATGCATGCTCTTGTGTGTGTGTGTGTGTGTGTGCGCGCGCATGTGTGTGTGTGTGCAAATGGACGCGTAAGCATGTATGTAGATTGTGTGTGTGTGTGTGAATGTGTGAGTGAGTGTGTTGTGAGTCTGTGTGCATGCGTCCTTGCATGTATGTATTGTATGCCCATGCATGCAACATTCGTGTGTAGTGTGAGAGAGTGGAAAACTTTAACATAGCAATTGTCTCAGGGAGTACACATTCGAGGACAACAAACAAGGCATAAGATTAGCAGTTGTAAGTCCCGTGCTTCCCCTTCATGCTGACCATTCCTAAATGTATTTTACGGCTATGGCTGGAGGCAAGACATTCTTTCTTCAGCTTCTGTACAAGAGTAGTTAGTGGCATTGCCTAACTGGTTTCATACCTCAAATGTCAAAGTCATGGTAGCGGTCAGGACCATTCAGTTCACTTTCACATGTGTTATCTTCTCCGAGTTGGTGCCTACAATCGCCACCAACTTATCACAAAAGTAGCGACTGGCCTGACTTTTCTCAGTGAAGTTTACATTCCTTCCTCAAAGCTCAAGGCCTCATGTCAATTATCATCGCAACTCTTTTTCTTGAACACTGTTGATGTCATTGCTAGTGGCAGGTGGCATCATTTTGTGAAGGTGTGCACTTTATGTTGACCTGAATGACAGTCATGATTACAGGCAATGTGATAAGGGCTGACATCGGACAGACATGGGTATGTGCATAGGCTAGAGGTTAGACTGCTTGCTTTTGCACTGGCAAGTGCGGTGTTTAATGCAGCACTGATCCTAGAGTTGCATCCTTGGGCAAGGTTCTCAGCCTGAATTGCCTCTCCTGCTAAGGAGTAAACCAAGCACTGGGTGCTGCACAGTAGCAATTGAAGGTGGGAGCCCACAAAACGAATTATGTTTTGGAGCACAATAAATAATGGTGGTGTTGGTGGTGGGTGGTGGGTGGGTGGGTGGGTGGGTGGGTGGGTGGGTTGGTTGGTTGGTTGGTTGGTTGGTTGGTTGGTTGGTTGGCTGATTGATTGGTGGGTGGGTTGGTTGGTTGGTTGGTTGGTTGGTGGATGGGTGGGTTGGTGGGTGGGTTGGTGGGGGGTGGGTGGGTTGGTGGGTTGATGGGTTGGTTGGTGGGTTGGCGGGTGGATTGGCATGTGGGTGGTGGTGGTGATTGTTTAACAAGCATGGGCTGTTTCAAATGTGTCTCTATCATACAGTGGGAAACATGGCAAATGTTGGACACTCTTATGTTTGTGTCAGATAAGCATGTCAAGATCATCACTGGATATTTTTAACACGTCTATATTTTAAAATCCCTCTGTGTTATGTGCATAACAAAAATGAGCAGCAATTGATGAAGCATGGTTTGCAAGGAAAGAAATGGACAATCTCAAGGGAGATGAAGGGTAAAAATCACACTAGCCACTAAAGGCCCTATACTGTGCCTGTAGGCACAAGGAATATCTGTACTGTTTAAATACAAATAACAAAAAACAACTCCATCCCCCACTCCCTACATAAATACACAGACAAAACATGTATGCAACAAAATGCGTCTTCACATAAACAAATATTCTATGTTATTCACTGATAGAACGTTTGTGTTCGAGTTTCAATGTGCACTGTTTATTGGCAAAGTCAAAATATCTAAAAAGCCATGAATATGTATAGTATCACATGTGTAGCAATGAAAGTCTTATTATCTAGGGAAACTAATAGCTGGGAAAGCCAGTGATACCACAAGGGCTGTGTTCTTACAAGGTCGAAAGAGGAACTGAAGGCTTGGTGGGATTATTCATGTCACCTCCAGCACCACTGAAAAGCACAAAACATTTTCATCATTTGCATTTTTAATACTAGCAGCAATACTATTCCATTTGAGGAAAAAAGCAAAAGAAAAATATCCATAGCAAAACCATTACTAAGCTCACAACAAGTGAGTTTATCTAATTTATTTTTGTTTCTTCCAATAACAATCTTTTTCTTGGGCTAAAATAATTTTAGCTACTTCTTCAGCCGATGAGCAGTGTTGTGTGTGTGTGTGTGTGTGTGTGTGTGTGTGTGTGTGTGTGTGTGTGTGTGGTGTGTGGTGTGTGGTGTGTGTGTGTGTGTGTGTGTGTGTGCATGCAGAAACTATAACAATATTTTCTCATAAGCAATAAATCAAACTGCCATGTAACTTTACACATGGTAGAGGCTGATAAAACTTATTTTGGAATATCCTTTTGAAATGACCATTTTCAAGTATCCAAGCCATGACATGATCAGGAAAACGTACAAAATGGCAACCTTGTGGTTATTTCATAAGATATACTTGCCACTCTCCCCCCAAAATCTGCTTAAGGTCAGTAAAATGACCTTTGTGACCATAGCCTCGT
>JAWQFJ010006559.1:0-27527 GCA_034096865.1 Theodoxus fluviatilis | reverse complement strand
CTGTCTGCTGTTTCTCTGTCTCCTGTCTGCTGTTTCTCTGTCTCCTGTCTGCTGTTTCTCTGTCTCCTGTCTGCTGTTTCTCTGTCTCCTGTCTGCTGTTTCTCTGTCTCCTGTCTGCTGTTTCTCTGTCTCCTGTCTGCTGTTTCTCTGTCTCCTGTCTGCTGTTTCTCTGTCTCCTGTCTGCTGTTTCTCTGTCTCCTGTCTGCTGTTTCTCTGTCTCCTGTCTGCTGTTTCTCTGTCTCCTGTCTGCTGTTTCTCTGTCTCCTGTCTGCTGTTTCTCTGTCTCCTGTCTGCTGTTTCTCTGTCTCCTGTCTGCTGTTTCTCTGTCTCCTGTCTGCTGTTTCTCTGTCTCCTGTCTGCTGTTTCTCTGTCTCCTGTCTGCTGTTTCTCTGTCTCCTGTCTGCTGTTTCTCTGTCTCCTGTCTGCTGTTTCTCTGTCTCCTGTCTGCTGTTTCTCTGTCTCCTGTCTGCTGTTTCTCTGTCTCCTGTCTGCTGTTTCTCTGTCTCCTGTCTGCTGTTTCTCTGTCTCCTGTCTGCTGTTTCTCTGTCTCCTGTCTGCTGTTTCTCTGTCTCTGTCTCCTGTCTGCTGTTTCTCTGTCTCTGTCTCCTGTCTGCTGTTTCTCTGTCTCCTGCCTGCTGTTTCTCTGTCTGTCTCCTGTCTGCTGTTTCTCTGTCTCCTGTCTGCTGTTTCTCTGTCTCCTGTCTGCTGTTTCTCTGTCTCCTGTCTGCTGTTTCTCTGTCTCCTGTCTGCTGTTTCTCTGTCTCTGTCTCCTGTCTGCTGTTTCTCTGTCTCCTGTCTGCTGTTTCTCTGTCTCCTGTCTGCTGTTTCTCTGTCTCCTGTCTGCTGTTTCTCTGTCTCCTGTCTGCTGTTTCTCTGTCTCCTGTCTGCTGTTTCTCTGTCTCTGTCTCCTGTCTGCTGTTTCTCTGTCTCTGTCTCCTGTCTGCTGTTTCTCTGTCTCCTGTCTGCTGTTTCTCTGTCTCTGTCTCCTGTCTGCTGTTTCTCTGTCTCCTGTCTGCTGTTTCTCTGTCTCCTGTCTGCTGTTTCTCTGTCTCCTGTCTGCTGTTTCTCTGTCTCTGTCTCCTGTCTGCTGTTTCTCTGTCTCCTGTCTGCTGTTTCTCTGTCTCCTGTCTGCTGTTTCTCTGTCTCCTGTCTGCTGTTTCTCTGTCTCTGTCTCCTGTCTGCTGTTTCTCTGTCTCCTGTCTGCTGTTTCTCTGTCTCCTGTCTGCTGTTTCTCTGTCTCCTGTCTGCTGTTTCTCTGTCTCCTGTCTGCTGTTTCTCTGTCTCTGTCTCCTGTCTGCTGTTTCTCTGTCTCCTGTCTGCTGTTTCTCTGTCTCCTGTCTGCTGTTTCTCTGTCTCCTGTCTGCTGTTTCTCTGTCTCCTGTCTGCTGTTTCTCTGTCTCCTGTCTGCTGTTTCTCTGTCTCCTGTCTGCTGTGTTTTGCTCTGTCTCTGTCTCCTGTCTGCTGTTTCTCTGTCTCCTGTCTGCTGTTTCTCTGTCTCCTGTCTGCTGTTTCTCTGTCTCCTGTCTGCTGTTTCTCTGTCTCCTGTCTGCTGTTTCTCTGTCTCCTGTCTGCTGTTTCTCTGTCTCCTGTCTGCTGTTTCTCTGTCTCCTGTCTGCTGTTTCTCTGTCTCTGTCTCCTGTCTGCTGTTTCTCTGTCTCCTGTCTGCTGTTTCTCTGTCTCCTGTCTGCTGTTTCTCTGTCTCCTGTCTGCTGTTTCTCTGTCTCTGTCTCCTGTCTGCTGTTTCTCTGTCTCTGTCTCCTGTCTGCTGTTTCTCTGTCTCCTGTCTGCTGTTTCTCTGTCTCCTGTCTGCTGTTTCTCTGTCTCCTGTCTGCTGTTTCTCTGTCTCTGTCTCCTGTCTGCTGTTTCTCTGTCTCCTGTCTGCTGTTTCTCTGTCTCTGTCTCCTGTCTGCTGTTTCTCTGTCTCCTGTCTGCTGTTTCTCTGTCTCCTGTCTGCTGTTTCTCTGTCTCTGTCTCCTGTCTGCTGTTTCTCTGTCTCCTGTCTGCTGTTTCTCTGTCTCCTGTCTGCTGTTTCTCTGTCTCCTGTCTGCTGTTTCTCTGTCTCCTGTCTGCTGTTTCTCTGTCTCCTGTCTGCTGTTTCTCTGTCTCCTGTCTGCTGTTTCTCTGTCTCCTGTCTGCTGTTTCTCTGTCTCTGTCTCCTGTCTGCTGTTTCTCTGTCTCCTGTCTGCTGTTTCTCTGTCTCTGTCTCCTGTCTGCTGTTTCTCTGTCTCCTGTCTGCTGTTTCTCTGTCTCCTGTCTGCTGTTTCTCTGTCTCCTGTCTGCTGTTTCTCTGTCTCTGTCTCCTGTCTGCTGTTTCTCTGTCTCCTGTCTGCTGTTTCTCTGTCTCTGTCTCCTGTCTGCTGTTTCTCTGTCTCCTGTCTGCTGTTTCTCTGTCTCCTGTCTGCTGTTTCTCTGTCTCCTGTCTGCTGTTTCTCTGTCTCCTCCTGTCTGCTGTTTCTCTGTCTCCTGTCTGCTGTTTCTCTGTCTCCTGTCTGCTGTTTCTCTGTCTCCTGTCTGCTGTTTCTCTGTCTCCTGTCTGCTGTTTCTCTGTCTCCTGTCTGCTGTTTCTCTGTCTCCTGTCTGCTGTTTCTCTGTCTCCTGTCTGCTGTTTCTCTGTCTCCTGTCTGCTGTTTCTCTGTCTCCTGTCTGCTGTTTCTCTGTCTCTGTCTCCTGTCTGCTGTTTCTCTGTCTCCTGTCTGCTGTTTCTCTGTCTCCTGTCTGCTGTTTCTCTGTCTCCTGTCTGCTGTTTCTCTGTCTCCTGTCTGCTGTTTCTCTGTCTCCTGTCTGCTGTTTCTCTGTCTCCTGTCTGCTGTTTCTCTGTCTCCTGTCTGCTGTTTCTCTGTCTCCTGTCTGCTGTTTCTCTGTCTCCTGTCTGCTGTTTCTCTGTCTCCTGTCTGCTGTTTCTCTGTCTCCTGTCTGCTGTTTCTCTGTCTCCTGTCTGCTGCTGTTTCTCTGTCTCCTGTCTGCTGTTTCTCTGTCTCCTGTCTGCTGTTTCTCTGTCTCCTGTCTGCTGTTTCTCTGTCTCCTGTCTGCTGTTTCTCTGTCTCCTGTCTGCTGTTTCTCTGTCTCCTGTCTGCTGTTTCTCTGTCTCCTGTCTGCTGTTTCTCTGTCTCCTGTCTGCTGTTTCTCTGTCTCCTGTCTGCTGTTTCTCTGTCTCCTGTCTGCTGTTTCTCTGTCTCCTGTCTGCTGTTTCTCTGTCTCCTGTCTGCTGTTTCTCTGTCTCCTGTCTGCTGTTTCTCTGTCTCCTGTCTGCTGTTTCTCTGTCTCTGTCTCCTGTCTGCTGTTTCTCTGTCTCCTGTCTGCTGTTTCTCTGTCTCCTGTCTGCTGTTTCTCTGTCTCTGTCTCCTGTCTGCTGTTTCTCTGTCTCCTGTCTGCTGTCTCTCTGTCTCCTGTCTGCTGTTTCTCTGTCTCCTGTCTGCTGTTTCTCTGTCTCCTGTCTGCTGTTTCTCTCTGTCTCCTGTCTGCTGTTTCTCTGTCTCCTGTCTGCTGTTTCTCTGTCTCCTGTCTGCTGTTTCTCTGTCTCCTGTCTGCTGTTTCTCTGTCTCTGTCTCCTGTCTGCTGTTTCTCTGTCTCCTGTCTGCTGTCTCTCTGTCTCCTGTCTGCTGTTTCTCTGTCTCCTGTCTGCTGTTTCTCTGTCTCCTGTCTGCTGTTTCTCTGTCTCCTGTCTGCTGTTTCTCTGTCTCTGTCTCCTGTCTGCTGTTTCTCTGTCTCCTGTCTGCTGTTTCTCTGTCTCCTGTCTGCTGTTTCTCTGTCTCCTGTCTGCTGTTTCTCTGTCTCCTGTCTGCTGTTTCTCTGTCTCCTGTCTGCTGTTTCTCTGTCTTCTGTCTGCTGTTTCTCTGTCTTCTGTCTGCTGTTTCTCTGTCTTCTGTCTGCTGTCTCTGCCTCTGTCTCTGTTTCCTGTCTCTGTCTCCTGCCTCCATGTCTGTCTCCTGCCTCTGTCTATGTCACCTGCTACCATCTCTGTCTGCTGTCTCTGTTTCCTGTCTTTGTGCAGTGTGCAAGACAACACCCTCATTGCACTCAAACTGTTGCAGTGTGCTGGACAACATCCTGATTCCACTCAAAGACACCAGTGGAAACCCTACCTTTCCCTCAGTGGAAAGCAAACGCTTGCAGGTAAGGGAAGGGAAAGAAAGAAAGAAGAGAAGGAATGCAGGGAAAGGAAAGGTGAAGATAGAGGTGCTGTTTGTTATATTGGGACTTTTTTCCATCCATTGATGGCTGCTCAAACCGCTCACATTTACCCCCTGGTCATTGAGCTACCCTTTTTTATCACTCTAATACATCACAACTCCCTGGGGAGCACGCACTCAGGCTGTGGATGAACGCGCCAAAGTTAGCTTTCAAAATTTCCCAGCTCAGCCCTCACAGGTACCCGTTTTACTTCTGGGTGGGGAGAAGCAATGTGAGTAAAGCACCTTGCTCAAGGATGCAACTCTAGGATCTGTGCAGCTTTGACCACTGCACCCACTGGCCACAGGCGACTGCAGGTCAAGCGCGCTGACCACTCGGCCACAAAACCCCACAAAGCCCCACAAAGCCCCACAAAGCCCCACAAAACCCCACAAAGCCCCACAAAGCCCCACAAAACCCCACAAAGCCCCACAAAGCCCCACAAAGCCCCACAAAGCCCCACAAAGCCCCACAAAGCCCCACAAAGTCCCACAAAACCCCACAAAGCCCCACAAAGCCCCACAAAGCCCCACAAAGCCCCACAAAACCCCACAAAGCCCCACAAAGCCCCACAAAGCCCCACAAAGTCCCACAAAGCCCCACAAAGCCCCACAAAGCCCCACAAAGCCCCACAAAGCCCCACAAAGTACCACAAAGCCCCACAAAGTCCCACAAAGCCCCACAAAGCCCCACAAAGCCCCACAAAGCCCCACAAAGTCCCACAAAGCCCCACAAAGCCCCACAAAGCCCCACAAAACCCCACAAAGCCCCACAAAGCCCCACAAAGCCCCACAAAGCCCCACAAAGCCCCACAAAGTCCCACAAAGCCCCACAAAGTCCCACAAAGCCCCACAAAGCCCCACAAAGCCCCACAAAGCCCCACAAAGCCCCACAAAGCCCCACAAAGTCCCACAAAGCCCCACAAAGTCCCACAAAGCCCCACAAAGCCCCACAAAGCCCCACAAAGCCCCACAAAGCCCCACAAAGCCCCACAAAGCCCCACAAAGGAGAGTAGGAAGGGGGAAGAAAAAAGAAGGAAAAGAGGGGAAAAAACCAAATGGATTAATGATGTACTACATACAGCCTATCAGCCGCTGTAGGCTATGTAAAGCCATTGATCCAAGACCACTGGAAGTGAGCAGAGGAGCCCGTCAGTGTCCCTAGTTGCTGCCTTTTACTAATGGTGTAGGGAGACATGGGGGGGGGGGGGGGGGGGGGCGGATCTGTATTCTTACCCCCAACCAGAGAGAGAGAGAGAGAGAGATAAGGGGGGGGGCGGGGGGGCAGAGAAAGAGATGAATTGATTCTTTGTTTATCAAGGATGGAATTTTAGGCATATCTGCCTATCTTACAAATTATTCTTGCTCGTAAAGAATGAATAGAGAGAAGGGGTGGGGGGTGGGGGGGGTGGGGGGGGGGGGGGGGCAGAGAGAGACAGACGGACGGATGGACAAACAGACAGACAGAGACTAAGAGAGAGGCAGAGACATAAATATTTTCTATGTTGACTTGGTTATATCGGTCGATGACCCGTTAAGACAGTATAACTTTTGTATATACACATGCACAAATTATGACACGTTATGTAAAAGTATAAAATCATAACAGTAAAAATAAGTGTCGTACAGTTATAAGAAAGTTGCGCTCCTGCAGAAACATCGTTAACATAAATGACTGGTTGTAGGTGATTGACTGATATACATGTATATCCCAGCTGGCATTACTTTCACTTTATACACGATTTTCCTCCGAGTTCGTAAGCCTCCCACAACAAAGTTTAAAAGCATAGAATATATACATTGACACATCTCATGTCTTGATGATATCACACCCATTAATCAGGTGCGTCACATCAGCATACCTTGAAGATTTCAGGTGTTTTGCAAGATATTTTTCTTGTAGGTCTCCATATTTATGACAATCAATTGAAACTGCTGCTCCTCTCCGTACACTCTGCAAAATGGACACTCTCTGTCAGAATCATGTTCACATATGTGTGGGGTTTACCACAAGTGCAAAATGGACGCTCTCTGTCAGCATCATGTTCAGATATGTGTGGGGTTTACCACAAGTGCAAAATGGACACTCTCTGTCAGAATCATGTTCAGATATGTGTGGGGTTTACCACAAGTGCAAAATGGACACTCTCTGTCAGCATCATGTTCAGATATGTGTGGGGTTTACCACAAGTGCAAAATGGACGCTCTCTGTCAGAATCATGTTCAGATATGTGTGGGGTTTACCACAAGTGCAAAATGGACACTCTCTGTCAGAATCATGTTCAGATATGTGTGGGGTTTACCACAAGTGCAAAATGGACGCTCTCTGTCAGAATCATGTTCAGATATGTGTGGGGTTTACCACAAGTGCAAAATGGACGCTCTCTGTGAGAATCATGTTCAGATATGTGTGGGGTTTACCACAAGTGCAAAATGGACACTCTCTGTCAGAATCATGTTCAGATATGTGTGGGGTTTACCACAAGTGCAAAATGGACACTCTCTGTCAGAATCATGTTCAGATATGTGTGGGGTTTACCACAAGTGCAAAATGGACGCTCTCTGTCAGCATCATGTTCAGATATGTGTGGGGTTTACCACAAGTGCAAAATGGACGCTCTCTGTCAGAATCATGTTCAGATATGTGTGGGGTTTACCACAAGTGCAAAATGGACACTCTCTGTCAGCATCATGTTCAGATATGTGTGGGGTTTACCACAAGTGCAAAATGGACGCTCTCTGTCAGAATCATGTTCAGATATGTGTGGGGTTTACCACAAGTGCAAAATGGACACTCTCTGTCAGAATCATGTTCAGATATGTGTGGGGTTTACCACAAGTGCAAAATGGACACTCTCTGTCAGAATCATGTTCAGATATGTGTGGGGTTTACCACAAGTGCAAAATTTCCTACATAGAAACTTAAAATGCATTCCTAAATTATTTTTAAAATGTCATTTAGATAACTTGCATTGTAGGGAATGCTTAAAAGATCTGTAAAAAAACAGGCTGGCTACTTTCATTAATTTTCATGTGCCATTCCTGCAGGGAGCAGTCACAAAGTTTTTGTCAGCGATCAGATAAACCTCTTTTCATTTATATGCCTACAATTTGTCCTAACACAGGCAAATCCAAGTCTTGACAGACATTGTTCAACTGATTTTACCCAATTCAGCTAAGAGAGAGAGAGAGTTTCTAAATCCTGGTTTCTAGTGACTTGTGTTAAACATCACATGATACGGCTCCGTCTGTACTGGATTGAGTGTATTGTGTGTTTACAGTGTGACAGTGCTGTAGAACTCTACCTACATACAGTACAATACAATACAATACAATACAATACAATTCAATACAATACAATTCAATACAATACAATTCAATACAATACAATACAATAAAATACAATACAATACAATACAATACAATAATACTTTATTTCAACTTCCATGATAGGAGAATTGCTTTGCAGTTCCCTTGTACACATTATAAGATACAACATACATACAGAGGGAGTATTAAAAACATGTGATGATATGTACAGAGGACAAACAAGTTTATAACATGAGGAGGACGTGATTAAGTAGTATGTACACAGAGCTCTCTGAGGTAAAAAGGTGATGAGTAACAATGACAAATATAAGTTTCGCGCCCAATTGCAAATGATGCGTGTGCGCACACAAGCACACACACTCACATGCACGTGCACACTCACACACATGCACATATACTCATACACACCTACACACGCACACACACACACACTCACACACACACAGACTCTCACACACTCACACACACACACACACACACACACACACACACACACACACACACACACACACACACACATGTTACAGAGATGACTGGGCAAAATCTTTATATGCACACACACGCACATGCATGCACACATACACGTGTGCGCACACAGAAGAGGTGCTACAGGCTGCGCTGTGATTGATTCAACAAAGCAACTGGATTGAGTGTAGTGTGTGTTTACAGTGTGACTAGGCAGTAGAACTCTATACTGGATGGAGTGTAGTGTGTGTTTACAGTGTGACTAGGCAGTAGAACTCTATACTGGATGGAGTGTAGTGTGTGTTTACAGTGTGACTAGGCAGTAGAACTCTATACTGGATGGAGTGTAGTGTGTGTTTACAGTGTGACTAGGCAGTAGAACTCTATACTGGATGGAGTGTAGTGTGTGTTTACAGTGTGACTAGGCAGTAGAACTCTATACTGGATGGAGTGTAGTGTGTGTTTACAGTGTGACTAGGCAGTAGAACTCTATACTGGATGGAGTGTAGTGTGTGTTTACAGTGTGACTAGGCAGTAGAACTCTATACTGGATGGAGTGTAGTGTGTGTTTACAGTGTGACTAGGCAGTAGAACTCTATACTGGATTGAGTGTAATGTGTGTTTACAGTGTGACTATGCTGTAGAACTCTATACTGGATTGAGTATAGTGTGTGTTTACAGTGTGGCTATGCAGTAGAACTCTATACTGGATAGTGTAGTGTGTGTTTACAGTGTGACTACGCAGTAGAACTCTATACTGGATTGAGTGTAGAGTGTGTTTACAGTGTGACTGTGCTGTAGAACTCTACCTACATCTATACCGGATTGAGTGTAGTGTGTGTTTACAGTGTGACTACCAGTAGAACTCTACCTACATCTATACTGGATTGAGTGTAGTGTGTGTTTACAGTGTGACTAGGCAGTAGAACTCTATACTGGATTGAGTGTAGTGTGTGTTTACAGTATGACTATGCAGTAGAACACTATACTGGATTGAGTGTAGTGTGTGTTTACAGTGTGACTACCCAGTAGAACTCTATACTGGATTGAGTGTAGTATGTGTTTACAGTGTGACTAGGCAGTAAAACTATATACTGGATTGAGTGTAGTGTGTGTTTACAGTGTGACTAGGCAGTAGAACTCTATACTGGATTGAGTGTAGTGTGTGTTTACAGTGTGACTGTGCTGTAGAACTCTATACTGGATTGAGTGTAGTGTGTGTTTACAGTGTGACTGTGCTGTAGAACTCTATACTGGATTGAGTGTAGTGTGTGTTTACAGTGTGACTACCAGCAGAACTCTATACTGGATTGAGTGTAGTGTGTGTTTACAGTGTGACTGTGCAGTAGAACACTACCTACCTCTATACTGGATTGAGTGTAGTGTGTGTTTACAGTGTGACTGTGCTGTAGAACTCTATACTGGATTGAGTGTAGTGTGTGTTTACAGTGTGACTATGCAGTAGAACTCTACCTACATATCTATACTGGATTGAGTGTAGTGTGTGTTTACAGTGTGTTACAAGCCCAACCTCGCAGAGTCTAGGGGTATGATGATTATGAGTTTGTGTAAGTACTTTATACTTGAGGCTAGACTTGTAGACACAAAATCTCTTACATGCTTCATTCACTCTTCTCTCACAACCAAGGAGAAAACAAGCGAGATTTAGATAATAATAAATTTAATGAATAAAGTATTTCAATCATGCAAGGCATGCATAAGAAGAAGGTTATTATTGGATTTCAATTGTGAATACTTAGAATTTGTAGGCCAGCCGTATAAAAAGGAAAATTGAAATGATTTGTTCTTAGTTCTAAGTCAATTGTTCAATGTGAAGAAAGGTCAATGCTCACCGAGATCCAACGATGAAACAAGAGTCAGTTCTTTTCCTAACCAGTCTGTTTTCGCTAATCAGATAGAGGTGGAGGGAGTCGGTATTCTTTGGATGAGTTCACAGCATCTTTTTAGGCAGGCACCTCTGAGACAGGTCGGCAGTACTTGTCTCAACAGGGACTTCGGAAACCTGCGTGTGGCTTGGATGTTAAAGCCGAAGTGATGATTTCTAGTGCTTCACTCTCTAAGCACACTTCTGTGGCCCCTGCACCCCCTCCCTCCGGCGACCCCCCCCCCCCCCCCCAGCCTGGAACACTGTCTGGGAAAGAGGACCCCTCCACCAGGGCGGGCGAGGTCAGGGCGTTTATCTTATCACCAACCTAGGTGATGAGGGAGACTTCCCTCTGAGAGCGGAACTAATTTGACCGCCCACACACCATGCGACCCCCTCGGTCCTCTCTCTAATCTCTCTAATTAAGACACAAAAGAGCCACTGATGGGCAACCATCACAAGTGTGACTGTGCTGGAGAACTCTACCTACATCTATACTGCATTGAGTGTAATGTGTGTTTACAGTGTGACTACCAGTAGAACTCTACCTACATCTATACTGGATTGAGTGTAGTGTGTGTTTACAGTGTGACTATGCAGTAGAACTCTATACTGGATTGAGTGTAGTGTGTGTTTACAGTGTGACTGTGCTGTAGAACTCTATACAGGATTGAGTGTAGTGTGTGTTTACAGTGTGACTATGCAGTAGAACTCTTCCTACATCTATACCGGATTGAGTGTAGTGTGTGTTTACAGTGTGACTATGCAGTAGAACTCTACCTACATCTATACCGGATTGAGTGTAGTGTGTGTTTACAGTGTGACTATGCAGTAGAACTCTATACTGGATTGAGTGTAGTGTGTGTTTACAGTGTGACTATGCAGTAGAACTCTTCCTACATCTATACCGGATTGAGTGTAGTGTGTGTTTACACTGTGACTAGGCAGTAGAACTCTACCTACATCTATACCGGATTGAGTGTAGTGTGTGTTTACAGTGTGACTATGCAGTAGAACTCTATACTGGATTGAGTGTAGTGTCTGTTTACAGTGTGACTATGCAGTAGAACTCAATACTGGATTGAGTGTAGTGTGTGTTTACAGTGTGACTGTGCTGTAGAACTCTACCTACATCTATACTGGATTGAGTGTAGTGTGTGTTTACAGTGTGACTGTGCTGTAGAACTCTACCTACATCTATACTGGATTGAGTGTAGTGTGAGTTTACAGTGTGACTGTGCTGTAGAACTCTATACTGGATTGAGTGTAGTGTGTGTTTACAGTGTGACTATGCAGTAAAACTCTATACTGGATTGAGTGTAGTGTGTGTTTACAGTGTGACTATGCAGTAGAACTCTACCTACATCTATACCGGATTGAGTGTAGTGTGTGTTTACAGTGTGACTATGCAGTAGAACTCTATACTGGATTGAGTGTAGTGTGTGTTTACAGTGTGACTATGCAGTAGAACTCTATACTGGATTGAGTGTAGTGTGTGTTTACAGTGTAACTATGCAGTAGAACTCTATACTGGATTGAGTGTAGAGTGTGTTTACAGTGTGACTGTGCTGTAGATCTACCTACCTCTATACTGGATTGAGTGTAGTGTGTGTTTACAATGTGACTGTGTTGTAGAACTCTACCTACATCTATACCGGATTGATTGTAGTGTGTGTTTACAGTGTGACTATGCAGTAGAACTCTACCTACATCTATACTGGATTGAGTGTAGTGTGTGTTTACAGTGCGACTATGCAGTAGAACTCTATACTGGATTGAGTGTAGTGTTTGTTTACAGTGTGACTGTGCTGTAGAACTCTACCTACATCTATTCTGGATTGAGTGTAGTGTGTGTTTACAGTGTGACTAGGCAGTGAAACTCTATACTGGATTGAGTGTAGTGTGTGTTTGCAGTGTGACTGTGCTGTAGAACTCTACCTACATCTATACTGGATTGAGTGTAGTGTGTGTTTACAGTGTGACTATGCAGTAGAACTCTATACTGGATTGAGTGTAGAGTGTGTTTACAGTGTGACTGTGCTGTAGATCTACCTACCTCTATACTGGATTGAGTGTAGTGTGTGTTTACAGTGTGACTGTGCTGTAGAACTCTACCTACATCTATACCGGATTGAGTGTAGTGTGTGTTTACAGTGTGACTATGCAGTAGAACTCTATACTGGATTGAGTGTAGTGTGTGTTTACAATGTGACTGTGCTGTAGAACTCTAACTACATCTATACTGGATTGAATGTAGTGTCTGTTTACAGTGTGACTATGCAGTAGAACTCTATACTGGATTGAGTGTAGTGTGTGTTTACAGTGTGACTGTGCTGTAGAACTCTACCTACATCTATACTGGATTGAGTGTAGTGTGTGTTTACAGTGTGACTAGGCAGTGAAACTCTATACTGGATTGAGTGTATTTACAGTGTGACTGTGCTGTAGAACTCTACCTACATCTATACTGGATTGAGTGTAGTGTGTGTTTACAGTGTGACTACCAGTAGAACTCTACCTACATATATACTGGATTGAGTGTAGTGTGTGTTTACAGTGTGACTATGCTGTAGAACTCTATACTGGATTGAGTGTAGTGTGTGTTTACAGTGTGACTACCAGTAGAACTCTACCTACATCTATACTGCGTTAAGTGTAGTGTGTGTTTACAGTGTGACTAGGCAGTAGAACTCTATACTGGATTGAGTGTAGTGTGTGTTTACAGTGTGACTATGCAGTAGAACTCTATACTGGATTGAGTGTAGTGTGTGTTTTTCAGTGTAACTATGCAGTAGAACTCTATACTGGATGGAGTGTAGTGTGTGTTTACAGTGTGACTAGGCAGTAGAACTCTATACTGGATTGAGTGTAGTGTGTGTTTACAGTGTGACTACGCAGTAGAACTCTATACTGGATTGAGTGTAGTGTGTGTTAACAGTGTGACTGTGCTGTAGAACTCTATACTGGATTGAGTGTAGTGTGTGTTTACAGTGTGACTGCAGAGTAGAACTCTCTACTGGATTGAGTGTAGTGTGTGTTTACAGTGTGACTATGCAGTAGAACTCTACCTACATATATACTGGATTGAGTGTAATGTGTGTTTACAGTGTGACTACCAGTAGAACTCTACCTACATCTATACTGGATTGAGTGTAGTGTGTTTACAGTGTGACTATGCAGGAGAACTCTATACTGGATTGATGTAGTGGGTGTTTACAGTGTGACTACCAGTAGAACTCTTCCTACATAATACTGGATTGAGTGTAGAGTGTGTTTTCAGTGTAACTGTGCTGTAGAACACTATACTGGATTGAGTGTAGTGTGTGTTTACAGTGTGACTAGGCAGTAGAAATCTATACTGGATTGAGTGTAGTGTGTGTTTACAGTGTGACTGTCTTGTAGAACTCTACCTACATCTATACTGGATTGAGTGTAGTGTGTGTTTACAGTGTGACTACGCAGTAGAACTCTATACTGGATTGAGTGTAGTGTGTGTTTACAGTGTGACTGTGCTGTAGAACTCTATACTGGATTGAGTGTAGTGTGTGTTTACAGTGTGACTGTGCTGTAGAACACTATACTGGATTGAGTGTAGTGTGTGTTTACAGTGTGACTGTGCTGTAGAACTCTATACTGGATTGAGTGTAGTGTGTGTTTACAGTGTGACTGTGCTGTAGAACTCTATACTGGATTGAGTGTAGTGTGTGTTTACAGTATGACTTTGCTGTAGAACTCTATACTGGATTGAATGTAGTGTGTTTTTACAGTGTGACTGTGCTGTAGAACTCTATACTGGATTGAGTGTAGTGTGTGTTTACAGTGTGACTGTGCAGTATAACTCTTCCTACATCTATACTGGATTGAGTGTAGTGTGTGTTTACCGTGTGACTGTGCTGTAGAACTCTATACTGGATTGAGTGTAGTGTGCGTTTACAGTGTGACTGTGCTGTAGAACTCTACCTACATCTATACTGGATTGAGTGTAGTGTGTGTTTACAGTGTGACTATGCAGTAGAACTCTATACTGGATTGAGTGTAGTGTGTGTTTACAGTGTGACTATGCAGTAGAACTCTACCTACATCTATACTGGATTGAGTGTAGTGTGTGTTTACAGTGTGACTCTGCAGTAGAACTCTACCTACATCTATACTGGATTGAGTGTAGTGTGTGTTTACAGTGTGACTGTGCTGTAGAACTCTATACTGGATTGAGTGTAGTGTGTGTTTACAGTGTGACTGTGCTGTAGAACTCTATACTGGATTGAGTGTAGAGTGTGTTTACAGTGTGACTGTGCTGTAGAACTCTACCTACATCTATACCGGATTGAGTGTAGTGTGTGTTTACAGTGTGACTATGCAGTAGAACTCTATACTGGATTGAGTGTAGTGTGTTTACAGTGTGACTATGCAGTAGAACTCTACCTACATCTATACTGGATTGAGTGTAGTGTGTGTTTTCAGTGTGAATGTGCTGTAGAACTCTACTTACATCTATACTGGATTGAGTGTAGTGTGTGTTTACAGTGTGACTAGGCAGTAGAACTCTATACTGGACTGTGCTGTAGAACTCTATACTGGATTGAGTGTAGTGTGTGTTTACAGTGTGACTATGCAGTAGAACTCTACCTACATCTATACTGGATTGAGTGTAATGTGTGTTTACAGTGTGACTATGCAGTAGAACTCTACCTACATCTGAGCAGCAGAGAGGTGGTGGAACTGGTGTACCCCATGAAAGGCATCTTCCCTGAGAGAAACAAACAGGTAGGAAGAGAGAAAAGACTGTAGATTGTTGTTTTTCTCCAATGCCTGTGTATGAGAGTCACTGCAGTGCTGTTATTTTTCCAGAATATTTATGTGCACAAAATGTAACACAAGGAATACATTCTTTGAGAAAGGAATCTGGCAGGAATGTCTGCCAAAGTTGGTTTCAGATCAAACTCTGACAGCAGGACTGATCTCTGCCACCCACCTGACCTTTGCACTTTGCTCCCCTGCCAGTGTCGACCTCCAGTGCTGGATGCTGTTCCTTGGCGGAGGTTTGCCGCACTTGGAGAATTGTCATTTCAGTAGACAGGCAGTTGTGCTGTTCTCGGACAGTGGCACACGGCCAGAAAGCTGTGTGTACAGTGTGTGGACAGAGGAGTTGAGAACTAAAGCCATGTGTTGTGGTGTGTTGACAGTGGGAGGACTGGCAGGCCATGTGTTGTGGTGTGATGACAGTGGGAGGACTGGTAGGCCATGTGTTGTGGTGTGTTGACAGTGATAGGACTGGCAGGCCATGTGTTGTGGTGTGTTGACAGTGGGAGGACTGGCAGGCCATGTGTTGTGGTGTGTTGACAGTGATAGGACTGGCAGGCCATGTGTTGTGGTGTGTTGACAGTGGGAGGACTGGCAGGCCATGTGTTGTGGTGTGTTGACAGTGGGAGGACTGGCAGGCCATGTGTTGTGGTGTGTTGACAGTGATAGGACTGGCAGGCCATGTGTTGTGGTGTGTTGACAGTGGGAGGACTGGCAGGCCATGTGTTGTGGTGTGTTGACAGTGATAGGACTGGCAGGCCATGTGTTGTGGTGTGTTGACAGTGATAGGACTGGCAGGCCATGTGTTGTGGTGTGTTGACAGTGGGAGGACTGGCAGGCCATGTGTTGTGGTGTGTTGACAGTGGGAGGACTGGCAGGCCATATGTTGTGGTGTGTTGTAATGTAATGACAGTGGGAGGACTGGCAGGCCATATGTTGTGGTGTAATGTAATGACAGTGGGAGGACTGGCAGGCCATATGTGTGGTGGTGTGTGACAGTGGGAGGACTGGCAGGCCATGTGTTGTGGTGTGTTGACAGTGGGAGGACTGGCAGGCCATGTGTTGTGGTGTGTTGACAGTGGGAGGACTGGCAGGCCATGTGTTGTGGTGTGTTGACAGTGGGAGGACTGGCAGGCCATGTGTTGTGGTGTGTTGACAGTGGGAGGACTGGCAGGCCATGTGTTGTGGTGTGTTGACAGTGGGAGGACTGGCAGGCCATGTGTTGTGGTGTGTTGACAGTGGGAGGACTGGCAGGCCATGTGTTGTGGTGTGTTGACAGTGATAGGACTGGCAGGCCATGTGTTGTGGTGTGTTGACAGTGGGAGGACTGGCAGGCCATGTGTTGTGGTGTGTTGACAGTGATAGGACTGGCAGGCCATGTGTTGTGGTGTGTTGACAGTGGGAGGACTGGCAGGCCATGTGTTGTGGTGTGTTGACAGTGGGAGGACTGGCAGGCCATGTGTTGTGGTGTGTTGACAGTGGGAGGACTGGCAGGCCATGTGTTGTGGTGTGTTGACAGTGGGAGGACTGGCAGGCCATGTGTTGTGGTGTGTTGACAGTGGGAGGACTGGCAGGCCATGTGTTGTGGTGTGTTGACAGTGGGAGGACTGGCAGGCCATGTGTTGTGGTGTGTTGACAGTGGGAGGACTGGCAGGCCATGTGTTGTGGTGTGTTGACAGTGGGAGGACTGGCAGGCCATGTGTTGTGGTGTGTTGACAGTGGGAGGACTGGCAGGCCATGTGTTGTGGTGTGTTGACAGTGGGAGGACTGGCAGGCCATGTGTTGTGGTGTGTTGACAGTGGGAGGACTGGCAGGCCTATGTGTTGTGGTGTGTTGACAGTGGGAGGACTGGCAGGCCATGTGTTGTGGTGTGTTGACAGTGGGAGGACTGGCAGGCCATGTGTTGTGGTGTGTTGACAGTGGGAGGACTGGCAGGCCATGTGTTGTGGTGTGTTGACAGTGGGAGGACTGGCAGGCCATGTGTTGTGGTGTGTTGACAGTGGGAGGACTGGCAGGCCATGTGTTGTGGTGTGTTGACAGTGGGAGGACTGGCAGGCCATGTGTTGTGGTGTGTTGACAGTGGGAGGACTGGCAGGCCATGTGTTGTGGTGTGTTGACAGTGGGAGGACTGGCAGGCCATGTGTTGTGGTGTGTTGACAGTGGGAGGACTGGCAGGCCATGTGTTGTGGTGTGTTGACAGTGGGAGGACTGGCAGGCCATGTGTTGTGGTGTGTTGACAGTGATAGGACTGGCAGGCCATGTGTTGTGGTGTGTTGACAGTGGGAGGACTGGCAGGCCATGTGTTGTGGTTGTAATGTAATGACAGTGGAGGACTGGCAGGCCATATGTTGTGGTGTGTGTAATGTAATGACAGTGGGAGGACTGGCAGGCCATGTGTTGTGGTGTGTTGACAGTGGGAGGACTGGCAGGCCATGTGTTGTGGTGTGTTGACAGTGGGAGGACTGGCAGGCCATGTGTTGTGGTGTGTTGACAGTGGGAGGACTGGCAGGCCATGTGTTGTGGTGTGTTGACAGTGGGAGGACTGGCAGGCCATGTGTTGTGGTGTGTTGACAGTGGGAGGACTGGCAGGCCATGTGTTGTGGTGTGTTGACAGTGGGAGGACTGGCAGGCCATGTGTTGTGGTGTGTTGACAGTGGGAGGACTGGCAGGCCATGTGTTGTGGTGTGTTGACAGTGGGAGGACTGGCAGGCCATGTGTTGTGGTGTGTTGACAGTGGGAGGACTGGCAGGCCATGTGTTGTGGTGTGTTGACAGTGGGAGGACTGGCAGGCCATGTGTTGTGGTGTGTTGACAGTGGGAGGACTGGCAGGCCATGTGTTGTGGTGTGTTGACAGTGGGAGGACTGGCAGGCCATGTGTTGTGGTGTGTTGACAGTGGGAGGACTGGCAGGCCATGTGTTGTGGTGTGTTGACAGTGGGAGGACTGGCAGGCCATGTGTTGTGGTGTGTTGACAGTGGGAGGACTGGCAGGCCATGTGTTGTGGTGTGTTGACAGTGATAGGACTGGCAGGCCATGTGTTGTGGTGTGTTGACAGTGGGAGGACTGGCAGGCCATGTGTTGTGGTGTGTTGACAGTGGGAGGACTGGCAGGCCATGTGTTGTGGTGTGTTGACAGTGGGAGGACTGGCAGGCCATGTGTTGTGGTGTGTTGACAGTGGGAGGACTGGCAGGCCATGTGTTGTGGTGTGTTGACAGTGGGAGGACTGGCAGGCCATGTGTTGTGGTGTGTTGACAGTGGGAGGACTGGCAGGCCATGTGTTGTGGTGTGTTGACAGTGGGAGGACTGGCAGGCCATGTGTTGTGGTGTGTTGACAGTGGGAGGACTGGCAGGCCATGTGTTGTGGTGTGTTGACAGTGGGAGGACTGGCAGGCCATGTGTTGTGGTGTGTTGACAGTGGGAGGACTGGCAGGCCATGTGTTGTGGTGTGTTGACAGTGGGAGGACTGGCAGGCCATGTGTTGTGGTGTGTTGACAGTGGGAGGACTGGCAGGCCATGTGTTGTGGTGTGTTGACAGTGGGAGGACTGGCAGGCCATGTGTTGTGGTGTGTTGACAGTGGGAGGACTGGCAGGCCATGTGTTGTGGTGTGTTGACAGTGGGAGGACTGGCAGGCCATGTGTTGTGGTGTGTTGACAGTGGGAGGACTGGCAGGCCATGTGTTGTGGTGTGTTGACAGTGGGAGGACTGGCAGGCCATGTGTTGTGGTGTGTTGACAGTGGGAGGACTGGCAGGCCATGTGTTGTGGTGTGTTGACAGTGGGAGGACTGGCAGGCCATGTGTTGTGGTGTGTTGACAGTGGGAGGACTGGCAGGCCATGTGTTGTGGTGTGTTGACAGTGGGAGGACTGGCAGGCCATGTGTTGTGGTGTGTTGACAGTGGGAGGACTGGCAGGCCATGTGTTGTGGTGTGTTGACAGTGGGAGGACTGGCAGGCCATGTGTTGTGGTGTGTTGACAGTGGGAGGACTGGCAGGCCATGTGTTGTGGTGTGTTGACAGTGGGAGGACTGGCAGGCCATGTGTTGTGGTGTGTTGACAGTGGGAGGACTGGCAGGCCATGTGTTGTGGTGTGTTGACAGTGGGAGGACTGGCAGGCCATGTGTTGTGGTGTGTTGACAGTGGGAGGACTGGCAGGCCATGTGTTGTGGTGTGTTGACAGTGGGAGGACTGGCAGGCCATGTGTTGTGGTGTGTTGACAGTGGGAGGACTGGCAGGCCATGTGTTGTGGTGTGTTGACAGTGGGAGGACTGGCAGGCCATGTGTTGTGGTGTGTTGACAGTGGGAGGACTGGCAGGCCATGTGTTGTGGTGTGTTGACAGTGGGAGGACTGGCAGGCCATGTGTTGTGGTGTGTTGACAGTGGGAGGACTGGCAGGCCATGTGTTGTGGTGTGTTGACAGTGGGAGGACTGGCAGGCCATGTGTTGTGGTGTGTTGACAGTGGGAGGACTGGCAGGCCATGTGTTGTGGTGTGTTGACAGTGGGAGGACTGGCAGGCCATGTGTTGTGGTGTGTTGACAGTGGGAGGACTGGCAGGCCATGTGTTGTGGTGTGTTGACAGTGGGAGGACTGGCAGGCCATGTGTTGTGGTGTGTTGACAGTGGGAGGACTGGCAGGCCATGTGTTGTGGTGTGTTGACAGTGGGAGGACTGGCAGGCCATGTGTTGTGGTGTGTTGACAGTGGGAGGACTGGCAGGCCATGTGTTGTGGTGTGTTGACAGTGGGAGGACTGGCAGGCCATGTGTTGTGGTGTGTTGACAGTGGGAGGACTGGCAGGCCATGTGTTGTGGTGTGTTGACAGTGGGAGGACTGGCAGGCCATGTGTTGTGGTGTGTTGACAGTGGGAGGACTGGCAGGCCATGTGTTGTGGTGTGTTGACAGTGGGAGGACTGGCAGGCCATGTGTTGTGGTGTGTTGACAGTGGGAGGACTGGCAGGCCATGTGTTGTGGTGTGTTGACAGTGGGAGGACTGGCAGGCCATGTGTTGTGGTGTGTTGACAGTGGGAGGACTGGCAGGCCATGTGTTGTGGTGTGTTGACAGTGGGAGGACTGGCAGGCCATGTGTTGTGGTGTGTTGACAGTGGGAGGACTGGCAGGCCATGTGTTGTGGTGTGTTGACAGTGGGAGGACTGGCAGGCCATGTGTTGTGGTGTGTTGACAGTGGGAGGACTGGCAGGCCATGTGTTGTGGTGTGTTGACAGTGGGAGGACTGGCAGGCCATGTGTTGTGGTGTGTTGACAGTGGGAGGACTGGCAGGCCATGTGTTGTGGTGTGTTGACAGTGGGAGGACTGGCAGGCCATGTGTTGTGGTGTGTTGACAGTGGGAGGACTGGCAGGCCATGTGTTGTGGTGTGTTGACAGTGGGAGGACTGGCAGGCCATGTGTTGTGGTGTGTTGACAGTGGGAGGACTGGCAGGCCATGTGTTGTGGTGTGTTGACAGTGGGAGGACTGGCAGGCCATGTGTTGTGGTGTGTTGACAGTGGGAGGACTGGCAGGCCATGTGTTGTGGTGTGTTGACAGTGGGAGGACTGGCAGGCCATGTGTTGTGGTGTGTTGACAGTGGGAGGACTGGCAGGCCATGTGTTGTGGTGTGTTGACAGTGGGAGGACTGGCAGGCCATGTGTTGTGGTGTGTTGACAGTGGGAGGACTGGCAGGCCATGTGTTGTGGTGTGTTGACAGTGGGAGGACTGGCAGGCCATGTGTTGTGGTGTGTTGACAGTGGGAGGACTGGCAGGCCATGTGTTGTGGTGTGTTGACAGTGGGAGGACTGGCAGGCCATGTGTTGTGGTGTGTTGACAGTGGGAGGACTGGCAGGCCATGTGTTGTGGTGTGTTGACAGTGGGAGGACTGGCAGGCCATGTGTTGTGGTGTGTTGACAGTGGGAGGACTGGCAGGCCATGTGTTGTGGTGTGTTGACAGTGGGAGGACTGGCAGGCCATGTGTTGTGGTGTGTTGACAGTGGGAGGACTGGCAGGCCATGTGTTGTGGTGTGTTGACAGTGGGAGGACTGGCAGGCCATGTGTTGTGGTGTGTTGACAGTGGGAGGACTGGCAGGCCATGTGTTGTGGTGTGTTGACAGTGGGAGGACTGGCAGGCCATGTGTTGTGGTGTGTTGACAGTGGGAGGACTGGCAGGCCATGTGTTGTGGTGTGTTGACAGTGGGAGGACTGGCAGGCCATGTGTTGTGGTGTGTTGACAGTGGGAGGACTGGCAGGCCATGTGTTGTGGTGTGTTGACAGTGGGAGGACTGGCAGGCCATGTGTTGTGGTGTGTTGACAGTGGGAGGACTGGCAGGCCATGTGTTGTGGTGTGTTGACAGTGGGAGGACTGGCAGGCCATGTGTTGTGGTGTGTTGACAGTGGGAGGACTGGCAGGCCATGTGTTGTGGTGTGTTGACAGTGGGAGGACTGGCAGGCCATGTGTTGTGGTGTGTTGACAGTGGGAGGACTGGCAGGCCATGTGTTGTGGTGTGTTGACAGTGGGAGGACTGGCAGGCCATGTGTTGTGGTGTGTTGACAGTGGGAGGACTGGCAGGCCATGTGTTGTGGTGTGTTGACAGTGGGAGGACTGGCAGGCCATGTGTTGTGGTGTGTTGACAGTGGGAGGACTGGCAGGCCATGTGTTGTGGTGTGTTGACAGTGGGAGGACTGGCAGGCCATGTGTTGTGGTGTGTTGACAGTGGGAGGACTGGCAGGCCATGTGTTGTGGTGTGTTGACAGTGGGAGGACTGGCAGGCCATGTGTTGTGGTGTGTTGACAGTGGGAGGACTGGCAGGCCATGTGTTGTGGTGTGTTGACAGTGGGAGGACTGGCAGGCCATGTGTTGTGGTGTGTTGACAGTGGGAGGACTGGCAGGCCATGTGTTGTGGTGTGTTGACAGTGGGAGGACTGGCAGGCCATGTGTTGTGGTGTGTTGACAGTGGGAGGACTGGCAGGCCATGTGTTGTGGTGTGTTGACAGTGGGAGGACTGGCAGGCCATGTGTTGTGGTGTGTTGACAGTGGGAGGACTGGCAGGCCATGTGTTGTGGTGTGTTGACAGTGGGAGGACTGGCAGGCCATGTGTTGTGGTGTGTTGACAGTGGGAGGACTGGCAGGCCATGTGTTGTGGTGTGTTGACAGTGGGAGGACTGGCAGGCCATGTGTTGTGGTGTGTTGACAGTGGGAGGACTGGCAGGCCATGTGTTGTGGTGTGTTGACAGTGGGAGGACTGGCAGGCCATGTGTTGTGGTGTGTTGACAGTGGGAGGACTGGCAGGCCATGTGTTGTGGTGTGTTGACAGTGGGAGGACTGGCAGGCCATGTGTTGTGGTGTGTTGACAGTGGGAGGACTGGCAGGCCATGTGTTGTGGTGTGTTGACAGTGGGAGGACTGGCAGGCCATGTGTTGTGGTGTGTTGACAGTGGGAGGACTGGCAGGCCATGTGTTGTGGTGTGTTGACAGTGGGAGGACTGGCAGGCCATGTGTTGTGGTGTGTTGACAGTGGGAGGACTGGCAGGCCATGTGTTGTGGTGTGTTGACAGTGGGAGGACTGGCAGGCCATGTGTTGTGGTGTGTTGACAGTGGGAGGACTGGCAGGCCATGTGTTGTGGTGTGTTGACAGTGGGAGGACTGGCAGGCCATGTGTTGTGGTGTGTTGACAGTGGGAGGACTGGCAGGCCATGTGTTGTGGTGTGTTGACAGTGGGAGGACTGGCAGGCCATGTGTTGTGGTGTGTTGACAGTGGGAGGACTGGCAGGCCATGTGTTGTGGTGTGTTGACAGTGGGAGGACTGGCAGGCCATGTGTTGTGGTGTGTTGACAGTGGGAGGACTGGCAGGCCATGTGTTGTGGTGTGTTGACAGTGGGAGGACTGGCAGGCCATGTGTTGTGGTGTGTTGACAGTGGGAGGACTGGCAGGCCATGTGTTGTGGTGTGTTGACAGTGGGAGGACTGGCAGGCCATGTGTTGTGGTGTGTTGACAGTGGGAGGACTGGCAGGCCATGTGTTGTGGTGTGTTGACAGTGGGAGGACTGGCAGGCCATGTGTTGTGGTGTGTTGACAGTGGGAGGACTGGCAGGCCATGTGTTGTGGTGTGTTGACAGTGGGAGGACTGGCAGGCCATGTGTTGTGGTGTGTTGACAGTGGGAGGACTGGCAGGCCATGTGTTGTGGTGTGTTGACAGTGGGAGGACTGGCAGGCCATGTGTTGTGGTGTGTTGACAGTGGGAGGACTGGCAGGCCATGTGTTGTGGTGTGTTGACAGTGGGAGGACTGGCAGGCCATGTGTTGTGGTGTGTTGACAGTGGGAGGACTGGCAGGCCATGTGTTGTGGTGTGTTGACAGTGGGAGGACTGGCAGGCCATGTGTTGTGGTGTGTTGACAGTGGGAGGACTGGCAGGCCATGTGTTGTGGTGTGTTGACAGTGGGAGGACTGGCAGGCCATGTGTTGTGGTGTGTTGACAGTGGGAGGACTGGCAGGCCATGTGTTGTGGTGTGTTGACAGTGGGAGGACTGGCAGGCCATGTGTTGTGGTGTGTTGACAGTGGGAGGACTGGCAGGCCATGTGTTGTGGTGTGTTGACAGTGGGAGGACTGGCAGGCCATGTGTTGTGGTGTGTTGACAGTGGGAGGACTGGCAGGCCATGTGTTGTGGTGTGTTGACAGTGGGAGGACTGGCAGGCCATGTGTTGTGGTGTGTTGACAGTGGGAGGACTGGCAGGCCATGTGTTGTGGTGTGTTGACAGTGGTAGGACTGGCAGGCCATGTGTTGTGGTGTGTTGACAGTGGGAGGACTGGCAGGCCATGTGTTGTGGTGTGTTGACAGTGGGAGGACTGGCAGGCCATGTGTTGTGGTGTGTTGACAGTGGGAGGACTGGCAGGCCATGTGTTGTGGTGTGTTGACAGTGGGAGGACTGGCAGGCCATGTGTTGTGGTGTGTTGACAGTGGGAGGACTGGCAGGCCATGTGTTGTGGTGTGTTGACAGTGGGAGGACTGGCAGGCCATGTGTTGTGGTGTGTTGACAGTGGGAGGACTGGCAGGCCATGTGTTGTGGTGTGTTGACAGTGGGAGGACTGGCAGGCCATGTGTTGTGGTGTGTTGACAGTGGGAGGACTGGCAGGCCATGTGTTGTGGTGTGTTGACAGTGGGAGGACTGGCAGGCCATGTGTTGTGGTGTGTTGACAGTGGGAGGACTGGCAGGCCATGTGTTGTGGTGTGTTGACAGTGGGAGGACTGGCAGGCCATGTGTTGTGGTGTGTTGACAGTGGGAGGACTGGCAGGCCATGTGTTGTGGTGTGTTGACAGTGGGAGGACTGGCAGGCCATGTGTTGTGGTGTGTTGACAGTGGGAGGACTGGCAGGCCATGTGTTGTGGTGTGTTGACAGTGGGAGGACTGGCAGGCCATGTGTTGTGGTGTGTTGACAGTGGGAGGACTGGCAGGCCATGTGTTGTGGTGTGTTGACAGTGGGAGGACTGGCAGGCCATGTGTTGTGGTGTGTTGACAGTGGGAGGACTGGCAGGCCATGTGTTGTGGTGTGTTGACAGTGGGAGGACTGGCAGGCCATGTGTTGTGGTGTGTTGACAGTGGGAGGACTGGCAGGCCATGTGTTGTGGTGTGTTGACAGTGGGAGGACTGGCAGGCCATGTGTTGTGGTGTGTTGACAGTGGGAGGACTGGCAGGCCATGTGTTGTGGTGTGTTGACAGTGGGAGGACTGGCAGGCCATGTGTTGTGGTGTGTTGACAGTGGGAGGACTGGCAGGCCATGTGTTGTGGTGTGTTGACAGTGGGAGGACTGGCAGGCCATGTGTTGTGGTGTGTTGACAGTGGGAGGACTGGCAGGCCATGTGTTGTGGTGTGTTGACAGTGGGAGGACTGGCAGGCCATGTGTTGTGGTGTGTTGACAGTGGGAGGACTGGCAGGCCATGTGTTGTGGTGTGTTGACAGTGGGAGGACTGGCAGGCCATGTGTTGTGGTGTGTTGACAGTGGGAGGACTGGCAGGCCATGTGTTGTGGTGTGTTGACAGTGGGAGGACTGGCAGGCCATGTGTTGTGGTGTGTTGACAGTGGGAGGACTGGCAGGCCATGTGTTGTGGTGTGTTGACAGTGGGAGGACTGGCAGGCCATGTGTTGTGGTGTGTTGACAGTGGGAGGACTGGCAGGCCATGTGTTGTGGTGTGTTGACAGTGGGAGGACTGGCAGGCCATGTGTTGTGGTGTGTTGACAGTGGGAGGACTGGCAGGCCATGTGTTGTGGTGTGTTGACAGTGGGAGGACTGGCAGGCCATGTGTTGTGGTGTGTTGACAGTGGGAGGACTGGCAGGCCATGTGTTGTGGTGTGTTGACAGTGGGAGGACTGGCAGGCCATGTGTTGTGGTGTGTTGACAGTGGGAGGACTGGCAGGCCATGTGTTGTGGTGTGTTGACAGTGGGAGGACTGGCAGGCCATGTGTTGTGGTGTGTTGACAGTGGGAGGACTGGCAGGCCATGTGTTGTGGTGTGTTGACAGTGGGAGGACTGGCAGGCCATGTGTTGTGGTGTGTTGACAGTGGGAGGACTGGCAGGCCATGTGTTGTGGTGTGTTGACAGTGGGAGGACTGGCAGGCCATGTGTTGTGGTGTGTTGACAGTGGGAGGACTGGCAGGCCATGTGTTGTGGTGTGTTGACAGTGGGAGGACTGGCAGGCCATGTGTTGTGGTGTGTTGACAGTGGGAGGACTGGCAGGCCATGTGTTGTGGTGTGTTGACAGTGGGAGGACTGGCAGGCCATGTGTTGTGGTGTGTTGACAGTGGGAGGACTGGCAGGCCATGTGTTGTGGTGTGTTGACAGTGGGAGGACTGGCAGGCCATGTGTTGTGGTGTGTTGACAGTGGGAGGACTGGCAGGCCATGTGTTGTGGTGTGTTGACAGTGGGAGGACTGGCAGGCCATGTGTTGTGGTGTGTTGACAGTGGGAGGACTGGCAGGCCATGTGTTGTGGTGTGTTGACAGTGGGAGGACTGGCAGGCCATGTGTTGTGGTGTGTTGACAGTGGGAGGACTGGCAGGCCATGTGTTGTGGTGTGTTGACAGTGGGAGGACTGGCAGGCCATGTGTTGTGGTGTGTTGACAGTGGGAGGACTGGCAGGCCATGTGTTGTGGTGTGTTGACAGTGGGAGGACTGGCAGGCCATGTGTTGTGGTGTGTTGACAGTGGGAGGACTGGCAGGCCATGTGTTGTGGTGTGTTGACAGTGGGAGGACTGGCAGGCCATGTGTTGTGGTGTGTTGACAGTGGGAGGACTGGCAGGCCATGTGTTGTGGTGTGTTGACAGTGGGAGGACTGGCAGGCCATGTGTTGTGGTGTGTTGACAGTGGGAGGACTGGCAGGCCATGTGTTGTGGTGTGTTGACAGTGGGAGGACTGGCAGGCCATGTGTTGTGGTGTGTTGACAGTGGGAGGACTGGCAGGCCATGTGTTGTGGTGTGTTGACAGTGGGAGGACTGGCAGGCCATGTGTTGTGGTGTGTTGACAGTGGGAGGACTGGCAGGCCATGTGTTGTGGTGTGTTGACAGTGGGAGGACTGGCAGGCCATGTGTTGTGGTGTGTTGACAGTGGGAGGACTGGCAGGCCATGTGTTGTGGTGTGTTGACAGTGGGAGGACTGGCAGGCCATGTGTTGTGGTGTGTTGACAGTGGGAGGACTGGCAGGCCATGTGTTGTGGTGTGTTGACAGTGGGAGGACTGGCAGGCCATGTGTTGTGGTGTGTTGACAGTGGGAGGACTGGCAGGCCATGTGTTGTGGTGTGTTGACAGTGGGAGGACTGGCAGGCCATGTGTTGTGGTGTGTTGACAGTGGGAGGACTGGCAGGCCATGTGTTGTGGTGTGTTGACAGTGGGAGGACTGGCAGGCCATGTGTTGTGGTGTGTTGACAGTGGGAGGACTGGCAGGCCATGTGTTGTGGTGTGTTGACAGTGGGAGGACTGGCAGGCCATGTGTTGTGGTGTGTTGACAGTGGGAGGACTGGCAGGCCATGTGTTGTGGTGTGTTGACAGTGGGAGGACTGGCAGGCCATGTGTTGTGGTGTGTTGACAGTGGGAGGACTGGCAGGCCATGTGTTGTGGTGTGTTGACAGTGGGAGGACTGGCAGGCCATGTGTTGTGGTGTGTTGACAGTGGGAGGACTGGCAGGCCATGTGTTGTGGTGTGTTGACAGTGGGAGGACTGGCAGGCCATGTGTTGTGGTGTGTTGACAGTGGGAGGACTGGCAGGCCATGTGTTGTGGTGTGTTGACAGTGGGAGGACTGGCAGGCCATGTGTTGTGGTGTGTTGACAGTGGGAGGACTGGCAGGCCATGTGTTGTGGTGTGTTGACAGTGGGAGGACTGGCAGGCCATGTGTTGTGGTGTGTTGACAGTGGGAGGACTGGCAGGCCATGTGTTGTGGTGTGTTGTAATGTAATGACAGTGGAGGACTGGCAGGCCATATGTTGTGGTGTGTTGTAATGTACAGTGGGAGGACTGGCAGGCCATATGTTGTGGTGTGTTGTAATGTAATGACAGTGGGAGGACTGGCAGGCCATATGTGTGGTGTGGTGTAATGTAATGACAGTGGGAGGACTGGCAGGCCATGTGTTGTGGTGTGTTGACAGTGGGAGGACTGGCAGGCCATGTGTTGTGGTGTGTTGACAGTGGGAGGACTGGCAGGCCATGTGTTGTGGTGTGTTGACAGTGGGAGGACTGGCAGGCCATGTGTTGTGGTGTGTTGACAGTGGGAGGACTGGCAGGCCATGTGTTGTGGTGTGGTGTGGTGTGTTGACAGTGGGAGGACTGGCAGGCCATGTGTTGTGGTGTGTTGACAGTGGGAGGACTGGCAGGCCATGTGTTGTGGTGTGTTGACAGTGGAGGACTGGCAGGCCATG
>JAWQFJ010006558.1:20000-60000 GCA_034096865.1 Theodoxus fluviatilis | reverse complement strand
CACATCTGGATGCCATGCACAGCTGCTCGGCCAGCGTAAAGGACTAATTTAGCCAGACCAGACAGGAGACTGCGGTTTTTCCAGCAGATCCTCCACATCGACGTAGGAGTAGGCCCAGCTGGCAGCTTTAATTGGACTCAGCCTTACAGTCGAGTGACTTAGATGAACAGTGTGCGAGTTGTCCATTGAAACACCTGTTCCCCTTGATCGAACAACAAGTGATAAATACGGTGCCTTTTATCTTCTTATTAATGTCATATTAGGATTCAACTCGGAAACAAAATGGACGTAAACGTTAGTCATGCAGTATGAGCATGTTGTCCAAAACGGAGACGCCTGACTGCACAGACTAGTTTCTGTCCTAGTCTTCTCCGAGTGCATCACACAGTGGCCTCCACTACTGCAGAAAGGTATGCACTACGCATTTAAACCATGACCAATTAACTAAACCCATCACCTTGTCTATATGCTCAACATAGACTTCTCATTGGAGACATACTTTTACCATCCTTCAGCCTTCGTCTTTATCGGAGTGACATTGTATCTCACGCCAATGTTTCAGATCAGTTATCAGTGTTGGCATTCTACTCGTTGGTTGTGGCAGTTTTGATCATTCAACAGTGGAAATGCAACAACCTTCTACAGTATTGGAGCACGTCATGTCTACAACTACTTAGCGCAAGCGATTAACATTCGAGATCTCCGGGCACAGAAGAAGACTGACCTTCCACAGCAGATGACAGCATTTTCAAAGCACTGTACCCAAGACTAGGAGCACCACTTCTGAGACAAGGGTGTGGTGGTGTGGGACTTGTTTTGGCGACGCAATGAGCTTTGGTGTAGCGGTAGAGACACTCATCTCCAGAAGACACAGCCACTGCAAGGTCTACTGGTGAGCAACCCGTGGGCCACGTACAACTACAGTTGTATAGTGACACAGGCTTCGGTCACCCGAATTCTCCAATTCGTGCTCTCATTAGCCCTGAGCTCCACACACAATGTTCGCCTTGAATGTGGCACCACAAGAATGAGATGACTGGGATAAGAAAGGTTTTGAGGCGCCGGGCGGGGCAGTGTGATCAGTATCTTTACACAGGCCTCTCCGTGCTGCCATGCCCCATGAATGGAGCCAACTGGGCAACACGGCGCCCTGACACGCACGACAGGTGCCAATACTGAGAAAGCCCAGATCGTCAAAGACTTCAGATGATTGATTTCCTCACCGACTCGACGACTCCAGCAAGCCAGCCTGGCTTCCTAGGATTCCGAGGGTCGGGCACACCTGTCTCTAATGAGAGAGTCATGCCAGACACCTCTGTGGCTGTACTTGCAGACACAGCACACAGCACGGAGGTGAGTGGAGGTGAGCAATGCGTCGCTGATCTTACCCCTCGTTGTCAGGTGCTGTTCAACGTGGCGGAGAGGAGCTGTGCTAAATGTTGCACTCACGCATGCCACTTCATGCTCAGCACGAGATCACTGACCAGCTAACAACCACAGGGTGTCAATGACATTTGCACCATGGCTTTTCATTCGTGGCTGTGAACTGTTCGGTGATAAAACTGTTGAGGTCAAACGTGGTAAATGTCAAAAATGAAACATAGGTCCCACACATCCCCATACATTTTCTCTGACACAAGGGACAGCCGCAAAACAGAATGAGAGAAGAGAGTTAATAAATAAAAAAAGATGGTGCTTTGACTGTCAGTCATGCACTTGCACACGAGAATAAGCGTGGCTGACTGACTCCACTGTTTCGTTTCACTGTCGTTTTATAAACTATTTGATATTATGCTATACCACCATGTACTGTACATATCTTTTTCTGAGAAATGTTTTCATGCTAATAAAATGCTTTTTCAGGTTTTATCTGAGCTTGAGCTCCTATTCTTACGCACAATGCATTCAAGAAATGGGATAAATTTAGTCATCATGTTCATTCTTTTGAATTACCTTTTGACGAGTTATTCTGCTCCCAAAACTGTGAAAGAATCTATGAAAAGTCAAATAACAATCTTCTTTCAAAGCTATTTTCAATCAAAAGACTTGTTCAAAAATGCTTCTTCATTATTCAACCAAAAAAGTATCTCCACGTTTTAACTAAAAATGTGGTTCCTACACAAAAATGAATTAAAAAAAATAATTTCCAGCCTTAGACCAACTCGGCGTATTCACCCATGAAAATTA
Organism: Theodoxus fluviatilis; assembly: GCA_034096865.1. NCBI lineage: Eukaryota > Metazoa > Mollusca > Gastropoda > Cycloneritida > Neritidae > Theodoxus > Theodoxus fluviatilis. The sequence continues at coordinate 57,813 of JAWQFJ010006558.1, read as the reverse complement.
TCTGCTGCATCTAAGACAGTGTACCCGCACTGAATGAACTAAGAAATGCACACCGAGCGGCGAGCCCGAAAACAAACACAGAGAGAAGTCAGCCCCTATCACAGCACCTGATAGGCATCGCATTGGACGGGAGCGAATCATTTCACTGCATCTCAATCCTTTACAAAAACACAGCCAGCACTGGCACACAGCACTGTCAACACGTAAGCAACACCGTGCATCTATGTCAACACCCACGCTACCGACACAAGCATGGATGATGGGTTACGCTCTCACATAAAGCAAACACACAGGCCAACCTTTCAAGTATCACAAACAAAGGTAGACGCATGTGCGTACACCCAACACTTAGCTGTGTGCATAAACACTACTAACTACACATCTCACTTTTATACAGTAACATTTCCAGAGAGGCTTGATGCCCCCCATCCCAACATCCCCCCCCCCCACCATCAGCTGGAGCTACGGGCAGCTGGATTTTTAGGGAAGGTTTTTGTTTTGTTTTTGTTTTGTTTTGGGTGTGTGTGTGTGTTGCTTTTGTTTTGTTTTTTGTTTTTTGGGGGGGACGCATTTTTCTAGTTTGTCAATTTTCTTCTTAGGGACTTGAAATTCGACATTACCCATTTGTTGAAATTCATCAATAATGCAATATGCATCAATCAACAGATATGAATTTGCATTTTGAAAGGAAACTGATGTCTGGAGATCATGATAAGGCATCATCAAACAGTCACTGAGTAATCAATCAATCAATCGATCGATCGATCAACCAGTGCAAGAAAATGGAAAGCCACGAGGCATTGCCACATAGGACGCCTAGTGGTACTGTCATCTGCTGTGGCGAGCCAGGAATAGACGTGACACCCACTCACAACACAGCCAGCAACACACTGTGACAAGCACATTCCTTCGCCACTCCACACATAAATGAAATGCTCACTTAAGAAGAATGACGATAGGTTCCAAAGCTTGTTCTCTTCCACCTGTATGGAGTATTAAAATACCCAACACGTTCTATAAGAGGACACTGCGCATACGACCCCACATTTGCACCTCTACACAATGTATCAAAAGTATAATACTTGGCAAGTGGGTGATATTTGGGATTAAAGACGGTTTTTTAATTCTTCTTTCCTTTTCCTCCCAAATCACAGGCGATACCATTTTATAAGCAGCAAATTGCATTAATGTACTATAATTTACACGGCTGTACAATGAATTCATCCTTTATGTGTGTGTGTGTGTGGGGGGGGGGATGATGAGGTAGGTGTGTGTGTGTGTGTGTGTGTGTGTGTGTGTGTGGGTGTGTGTGTTTTCAACCATCTTCTGCTCTTATGCTATTGTCACCATAGGCAACTTTCATTTTATAATTTCATTCATTATCACAAGGAGAACCAGCTAAAGACTTCTTCAGTATTTGCAATAATAACATCCTCATCAACAAAGAATTTGGTGATGACCATAATATCACTGTTGCCTTTATCACAATCTCCAGCATAAATACCATCACCGTCCTCACCATAATAAACCTTGATACAACTCTGTTTATCATCATCATATTACAGCCAAACTCACCACCAAAATCATCTCAACTGAGTTATCTTATCCACTGTCATGCCACATGCATGGCTATCACCACTGCATAATAATCATGTGCAATACACTGCCTTTTCCACATATCAACGTATATTCATTGTAATCACCCACGCATAATAATCACATGCAATGCACTTCCTATCAATTTCATCAATAGTCATTGTTTCTCTCATCTGTTATCACGTCATCATTACAGCTGCAAAAAGGCTTACAGGATACAAATCTACATCCATCCTCTCAGCCAACAGTAAATTCTCTTTATATCCCTTCAACTACAATGGCCAAGGAGGGTGTGGTGGTGGAGGAGGAGAAACCTGAATTACAGCAACATGGCGATGTAAACACAGCCTTGAAGCACACGCCGCGACCACCTTCACAACTCACTTCCGTCGAATTACAACGATAACTATCTATATACTATAGCAAAAAGCTCAAAACCACTTAAACTAGACTGCAGTCTCTCAAAACATACTTCGACATACCAAGACTACTAGCTTGCTCTACCAAGGAGCTCTCCCCATACAGGCCTGCACTTCAGCGCGAACTCCTTACACCTGGATGTCTCCAGTTCCATTTGACGTTTAGAGCTAGCCATTACTACAGCATACCTGCCTTCAGGCCTAGTCACCGCAAATCTACCTACACACAGCCATACAGCTTGGAGGGCAAGTGGAGTGACTAAAAGCTACCTGTCAGTTGGCAATGACCATCACTCACAGCGACCTCCCTGCACTCTCCAATTCAAGCCTCTGCCTTCATGCAATCCCAACTTCCACTGCGTACTTGAAGAAGCAAAGATGACTGGACTGGACTGGTCTGGTACGGACTGCTCTCTCTCTCTCTCTCTCTCTCTCTCTCTCTCTCTCTCTCTCTCTCTCTCTGCATTAGCGAGGAGTACCCGACAGTCCCTACAACGCCATCAACAACGCATATAGCTTACACTCATTCAGTCGCTAGAAGGAGAAGGTCAGGAGAAACAAAATTGCAGTGGAAGATGGACAGATGGTGTAGTTTGTAAAGGTGAGAGAATGCGCAGAAAAGGACGACCACACTGCATCAAGACCCACCAAGGCTACCAACAAACACCCCCAGCTCCCAATGGCTTCCAACATCTGTTACATATACGATCCCTTTCCTAACAGGCTAGCATAGCACCGTGAAGCTCTCCCGCATTCCAGCCTTCACATCGTGTACCACGCATGTCGAATCTAATCTTCAAGTGGCTTCTCTATACACCACTTACTGAACACTGTTCCTCGGTGAAATGTTTTGGTCGAGGAGGAGCAAAACCAAAACACAGGCAAACTTCGCAAATACGTAGACAGCGATACAGCTTGCAACGAGAGAGAGAGAGAGAGAGAGAGAGAGAGAGAGAGAGAGAGAGAGAGAGAGAGAGAGAGAGAGAGAGAGAGAGAGAGAGAGAGAGGTGGGAGTGTGTAAAGGTGGCGCACGCCTATTTCAGCCACACACATCGCACACGCAGCCTGACATGACAACCCTTCCATTCTCCACAGCCAGGCCTGACCCGTACAGAGTCACCCCATTTTACGCGCTCAGAGAGAGAGAGAGAGAGAGAGAGAGAGAGAGACGCACTCGATCTCACGGTCAGACGTACCCGACTGACTGTAGGTTAGTAGGTAGAGGCAGGCGAGGCAGGCAGGCAAGGCGTAGAGTGGCAGGCCGATTCTCGCTTGCCCCAGTACAACCACAACACCCGATCCTGCTCCTCTCAGCAGCGTCCAGTACAGCCCCGAACACCACCAGCACACAGAGAGCGCAAGTCTGCCCGCCTCGGCCTCCGTGCCTGCCTGCCTGCCCACGAAATAACGAACGAACGGACGCCCCAACCGCAGGCAGCCTGCCTGCCTGCCTGCAAGCGCTAGCCCAACTCCTCCTGCAGTGGCTTCATGTCGGAAGGGGAAAACAAAGAACCTCCACCAAAACCATAGCCTCCGACCTACCTGAAGACGATCAGCGGTCAAGCAGTGACCACAACACCTGCACGTCCTCCTGTTTGCTCCTGTCCGAGTACAGCTCTGGCCGGGCGAGCGGCGAGCAGGCCCTGGTGCGAGCAGGGCGACGAGACGAGAGCGGACGGTGGAGCGCTGGTTGCTATTTCCAGCACACAAAGCAAGATGGCGGCACAGGCAGCCCTGCCAGGCCAGGAGTGGGAGGCGAGCGCGATTGGGAGGGACCGAACAAGGGACACAACTCCTACAGCCTCAGCTGCAGCCTCCTCTTTGCGCGTCTCTCTCTCTCTCTCTCTCTCTCTCTCTCTCTCTCTCTCTCTCGCTCGCTCTCTCTCTCTCTCTCTCTCTCCTCTCTCTCGTCTCTCTCTCTCTAACGTCTCGTCTCTCTCTCTCTCTCTCTCTCTCTCTCTCTCTCTCTCTCTCTCTCTCTCTCTCTCTCTCTCTCTCTCTCTCTCTCTCTCTCTCTCTCTCTTAATTTTTACCGATCCAGCAGGCACAGTTTTGTTTTCTGTCTGTTACATCAGAAACGTTGTCTGATGATACTGCACATCATTCGGAAGAGGGAGGGGGGAAGAAGGAAGGGGGGGGGGGGGGGGGGGGGGGGGGGGCGGGGACCTCATGGAGCAAGGTACTCCTGTCAAACCGAAAACAAGCAGTTTCTGCAAAACTTTGCTTGCTACGCTTATGCACGACCCTGCATCCACATCCACCAATTATTTTGCTGAAAACATTGCGGCAAACAAGATGCAAATGAGACGCTTAACCAAATCAATTAAAGAATTACAAGAGCAAAGGGCATGTATTTCTACAACAGGCCTATTCAGAGTCTACACTGATGGCCCCAACACCAATAGCGCAAGTAGCGACACGCTGGGAACTCCATACTAACTGGAGGCGGGACAGAGGAACAGGCTGACGGGACAGAGGGACAGACGGCAGAGGCTGACAGGACAGAGGGACAGGCTGACAGGACAGAGGGACAGGCTGACAGGACAGAGGGACAGGCTGACAGGACAGAGGGACAGGCTGACGGGACAGAGGGACAGGCTGACGGGACAGAGGGACAGGCAGACGGGACAGAGAGACAGGCAGACGGGACAGAGAGACAGGCTGAAGGGACAGAGGGACAGGCAGACGGGACAGACTGACGGGACAGAGGGACAGGCTGACGGGACAGAGGGACAGGCAGACGGGACAGAGAGACAGGCAGACGGGACAGAGGGACAGGCAGACGGGACAGAGGGACAGGCTGACGGGACAGAGGGACAGGCAGACGGGGCAGAGAGACAGGCAGACGGGGCAGAGGGACAGGCAGACGGGGCAGAGGGACAGGCAGACGGGACAGAGAGACAGGCAGACGGGACAGAGAGACAGGCAGACGGGACAGAGAGACAGGCTGACGGGACAGATGGACAGAGGGACAGGTGGACAGACAGACGGCCGTGGTCCACGAGGAGGGCGAGGCGAGGCGAGGGGCGGGCCTGAGAGAAGTGCTGTTTGCACTGGAGGCAAATAGTGCCAAAGAGCAAGCTGCCTTATCCCCCCGCATGCACCTGCAGCTGTGTGTGTCCTGGTCCCACATACACCACGAACGTTTCGGGTTCAATCTCAGCTGTCTACTTAAAGGTGGCGAGGTGATACACACACCAGATGGCAGCAAAGTTAAGTCAGAAATGATTGAGAAATGGACGACGGTATTTTCACTCATCAGGACTTCGTGTGCATACATTTGAACTCTTTAGAAACGCCGTTGAAGATGGATGGATGGATGGATGGATGGATGGATGGATGGATGGTGTTTTACAGCCTATCGGCCTTTGTAGGCTAAAAAAAAAGCCTGTAAGCACGAAAATCACTCAAACAGTTTAGAGTAAACGCAAATCAAGTCACGGTGTCCCTATGTATTCGCCTCTTACGAATCGCGTAGGGAGACGCGGTGGGTCAATTCTTACCCCGAACCCACAGGGGGAACGCCGTTGATGAGACGTTCATTTGAGGTTGGGGTGGGGGTGGGGGATATAAATAAGAGCACGGCTTACTACCACTGCTATTTGTTCATTTCATTCTCATTCCAATGCCACAGTAGTGGACTTTATGTAACATACTAATGCAATGGCCACTGGCAGCAGCGACACGAAGATTTAGTTTTTGTGTACGTGATGTGTGATCACAAATACAAGTGCTGCGCGAAAAACAGTCTCTGGAATGGCGGACGTAAAATGTTCGTGTTTCTGTTGAAATAACGCTGCTCCATTTCTACCAACGGGATGGATTAATGGATAGTGCTTTGCGGCCTATCAGCCTTTGTAGGCTATTTAAGGCCATTTAGCACGAATATCACTAGAACAGTAAACGTAATCCAGTCACGGTGTCCCTAGTTATTCGCCTCTTACGAATCGCGTAGGGAGACGCGGTGGGTCAATTCTTACCCCGATCCCACAAGGGGACTACTAACGGGAAGACAATACATCTACAAAAATGAAGACCTGCATCTTTGAAACGAGGCAGCAACGTCTTAAGGAAAAGGCTGCGATGCATGACTAAGTCCAGGGCAATTCAATACATGTACTTGGCCATTGAGGAGACACACATCAGCATTTCTTATTCAGACAAACAGAGTATTAATTAATGAACGGCTGCCTGGAAGACTTCAAAGACGCACAATCTGCTAGGTGCAAGACAAACCAGCGTCTAGGAGAATCACAACCCATCTCAGACATACAGGAAATGTTTACAGTAGACCGTGCAATTCCCCTATGCTTTTTCTATCCTAAATCCAGACTGCTGCCCGTTTATCAGCGTTTCCGATCAGTCGGGCAGGGCCAGTTTCCGCTCCAGATGCAGCGTGATGAAAACAACGCCAGACAAGCGGATTCCAACACGGCCCCAACCTTCCGTCGTTGCCAGCAAGAGGCTCAAGCCCGACAATTGCCAGACAGCATCCACCGCCTACAGGAAGGCCCCCGACACCAGGCCCTAGACAGGTCCGCAGAAAAACCGGAAGAGGACGCCTGCCTCTAGCGCGGCGTCCCCCCATCCCGAAATCAGCCCACTCCCATCCATGCCATCACCTTGCTCGTAAAGGGAGCGTAGGATCACAGAGGAGCGTGGAGAGGACGGCAGGGAGGCTCCCCTAATCTGGCCCAACATTGGCACACACATTAACCGCTCCATTTCCTGTGAGGGGCGGCCCATCAAAGACAGGAACGCCTGAGGGCGAGGGCGGCAGCGAGAGCCAGGGCTGCGGTAACTGCTCTCCACGACATGAAACCAGAAGCCCCTTCCAAAGAAAACCAGCGCTGCCAGACTGCATTTATTCAGGCCCATGTCCCTCCGCGGAGGGGCTGCCTGCACTCCGCCTCAGGAACCTCCGGCGTGAGCCCAGCGATTGGGCCAAACCTGGTTAGGTCCACGTGTCCTTATCTGTCTGCCTGCTTCTTTCTCGAGATTACACGCTGTGATGACTTTCACGGGGATTGAATCCTATTCCGGTGACACTCGCTAATTTCATTTTTACGTTCGGGTATACGAGAAAACTTTAGGGCACAGGACATTTTCACGGTGACACATGATTCATAATTCAAGAAAGCCATATTTCCAGCAGTTGTATGCCAAGTACACGCGTCTTACAAAATTAATTACTTCATTATCCCCATGATGAAATACGTCTACTTCTAAAAACTCAGTACTTGAGACTCGTAAACATTATTTCTTCCTCGTACTTTGTTTTATATTTCGTTGTCGTCTATTTCCCAATATTATTATTTGCCAGTTCTCATGCAACTTACAGTTCCTACTTCCGTCATCTAACAATCTATCACATTGGCACAAGTGATTATAAATGGAAGAAAAAGTCGAAGTTCAACTCCAAAACACGCTTTGATCTTTTCATCTAGGAAAACGTTTACATCCAAAAACAATTCAGGTACAGGTATTGCCGAACATATCACGCTCCAGCTACATCCAAGCATACACAACAGTGGCTTTTTACCTTGCCTACGCTCGGAGCACCAATTCAGAGCCGGGTTTTTCCCCGCCAAACCCTCTGACACATAAGGCACTGTTGCAGATACACAGTCTTACCAGACGCGAGCGATTGGAAAAAATCTGAGTGTGGCCTATTGTTCCAGATCACCAAAGAAAAACAATCGAAGACAAACCCAGGTGAAAACTATAGAGTGGGCGTGAAGACACATCCAACTCTTCGATGACAGGAACATTACTACACCCAACAAACAAAAAATCTTCCCCCCCCCCCCCCCTCCCCCCCCCATCACCCCCCCCCCCCCCCCCCCCCCTCTCTCCTCTTCTCCCACGCAACCCCAAATGACAAAAAAAGCAAACCACAAAACAAGAACGTTCGCAACGCCAAACAAAAAAAACAACTACTAACAAATGATTACTGACCCCTCCATAGAGAGGGAAAAAACTAATTGGCAATCTCCTCCCTTTTTCAATACATTACTACCCGCCCTCAACCCCTCCGTTTCCGATCTTTTTGGTCGTTGCTTGCTCTTGTTGTTGCATTCTGAGATGATGATCTCCGATTAGTTTTCCTCTCTTGTCTATTGTTGGGTGTTTTTTTGGCGTTCGACGGTCAATTGCTTTATGTGTTTCTTTTTGGTGTTCATTAGGGATTGCGTAAATCTGTACATACACGTAGAATCTTAGCAACGCCTACACAAATGGGCGTTGCCCGGCTATCATGCTATACCTGGGCCAACAAATACAGATTATTTTGAATAATTTGCACACCTTTGGTATCAAAATAAATATGCCCTTTTAAATATCAGAAGAAACGTAATTCAGCAGTGCTGGAACGTGGTAGGGGGTGCTAGTAATGTTCCTCGAGAGTTGCGATGTGGATTCAGCGCCCAATCTATAGTTGTCACCGGGCTGTCTCGATTTTTTTACTTGGTGACTGGAACAAATAGCCAACATCCAGATGTTCCAATCCTGAGTCTAGGCTAGCCTGTGCTAGTGCAAAGTGCGTTAATGTGTCGAGGGTTGGAGGGGAAAAAACCGGCTCTGAATTGGTGCTCGAGCGTAGGCAAGGTAAAAAGCCACGTGTGTATGCTTGGATGTAGCTGGAGCGTGATATGTTCGGCAATACCTGTACCTGAATTGTTTTTGGATGTAAACGTTTTCCTAGATGAAAAGATCAAAGCGTGTTTTGGAGTTGAACTTCGACTTTTTCTTCCATTTATAATCACTTGTGCCAATGTGATAGATTGTTAGATGACGGAAGTAGGAAACTGTAAGTTGCATGAGAACTGGCAAATAATAATATTGGGAAATAGACGACAACGAAATATAAAACAAAGTACGAGGAAGAAATAATGTTTACGAGTCTCAAGTACTGAGTTTTTAGAAGTAGACGTATTTCATCATGGGGATAATGAAGTAATTAATTTTGTAAGACGCGTGTACTTGGCATACAACTGCTGGAAATATGGCTTTCTTGAATTATGAATCATGTGTCACCGTGAAAATGTCTGTGCCCTAAAGTTTTCTCGTATACCCGAACGTAAAAATGAAATTAGCGAGTGTCACCGGAATAGGATTCAATCCCCGTGAAAGTCATCACAGCGTGTAATCTCGAGAAAGAAGCAGGCAGACAGATAAGGACACGTGGACCTAACCAGGTTTGGCCCAATCGCTGGGCTCACGCCGGAGGTTCCTGAGGCGGAGTGCAGGCAGCCCCTCCGCGGAGGGACATGGGCCTGAATAAATGCAGTCTGGCAGCGCTGGTTTTCTTTGGAAGGGGCTTCTGGTTTCATGTCGTGGAGAGCAGTTACCGCAGCCCTGGCTCTCGCTGCCGCCCTCGCCCTCAGGCGTTCCTGTCTTTGATGGGCCGCCCCTCACAGGAAATGGAGCGGTTAATGTGTGTGCCAATGTTGGGCCAGATTAGGGGAGCCTCCCTGCCGTCCTCTCCACGCTCCTCTGTGATCCTACGCTCCCTTTACGAGCAAGGTGATGGCATGGATGGGAGTGGGCTGATTTCGGGATGAGGGGGACGCCGCGCTAGAGGCAGGCGTCCTCTTCCGGTTTTTCTGCGGACCTGTCTAGGGCCTGGTGTCGGGGGCCTTCCTGTAGGCGGTGGATGCTGTCTGGCAATTGTCGGGCTTGAGCCTCTTGCTGGCAACGACGGAAGGTTGGGGCCGTGTTGGAATCCGCTTGTCTGGCGTTGTTTTCATCACGCTGCATCTGGAGCGGAAACTGGCCCTGCCCGACTGATCGGAAACGCTGATAAACGGGCAGCAGTCTGGATTTAGGATAGAAAAAGTATAGGGGAATTGCACGGTCTACTGTAAACATTTCCTGTATGTCTGAGATGGGTTGTGATTCTCCTAGACGCTGGTTTGTCTTGCACCTAGCAGATTGTGCGTCTTTGAAGTATTCGAGGCAGCCGTTCATTAATTAATACTCTGTTTGTCTGAATAAGAAATGCTGATGTGTGTCTCCTCAATGGCCAAGTATTGAATTGCCCTGGACTTAGTCATGCATCGCAGCCTTTTCCTTAAGACGTTGCTGCCTCGTTTCAAAGATGCAGGTCTTCATTTTTGTAGATGTATTGTCTTCCCGTTAGTAGTCCCCTTGTGGGATCGGGGTAAGAATTGACCCACCGCGTCTCCCTACGCGATTCGTAAGAGGCGAATAACTAGGGACACCGTGACTGGATTACGTTTACTGTTCTAGTGATATTCGTGCTAAATGGCCTTAAATAGCCTACAAAGGCTGATAGGCCGCAAAGCACTATCCATTAATCCATCCCGTTGGTAGAAATGGAGCAGCGTTATTTCAACAGAAACACGAACATTTTACGTCCGCCATTCCAGAGACTGTTTTTCGCGCAGCACTTGTATTTGTGATCACACATCACGTACACAAAAACTAAATCTTCGTGTCGCTGCTGCCAGTGGCCATTGCATTAGTATGTTACATAAAGTCCACTACTGTGGCATTGGAATGAGAATGAAATGAACAAATAGCAGTGGTAGTAAGCCGTGCTCTTATTTATATCCCCCACCCCCACCCCAACCACAAAAGAAAGTCACATCAACGGCGTTCCCCTGTGGGTTCGGGGTAAGAATTGACCCACCGCGTCTCCCTACGCGATTCGTAAGAGGCGAATACATAGGGACACCGTGACTTGATTTGCGTTTACTCTAAACTGTTTGAGTGATTTTCGTGCTTACAGGCTTTTTTTTTAGCCTACAAAGGCCGATAGGCTGTAAAACACCATCCATCCATCCATCCATCCATCCATCCATCCATCCATCTTCAACGGCGTTTCTAAAGAGTTCAAATGTATGCACACGAAGTCCTGATGAGTGAAAATACCGTCGTCCATTTCTCAATCATTTCTGACTTAACTTTGCTGCCATCTGGTGTGTGTATCACCTCGCCACCTTTAAGTAGACAGCTGAGATTGAACCCGAAACGTTCGTGGTGTATGTGGGACCAGGACACACACAGCTGCAGGTGCATGCGGGGGGATAAGGCAGCTTGCTCTTTGGCACTATTTGCCTCCAGTGCAAACAGCACTTCTCTCAGGCCCGCCCCTCGCCTCGCCTCGCCCTCCTCGTGGACCACGGCCGTCTGTCTGTCCACCTGTCCCTCTGTCCATCTGTCCCGTCAGCCTGTCTCTCTGTCCCGTCTGCCTGTCTCTCTGTCCCGTCTGCCTGTCTCTCTGTCCCGTCTGCCTGTCCCTCTGCCCCGTCTGCCTGTCCCTCTGCCCCGTCTGCCTGTCTCTCTGCCCCGTCTGCCTGTCCCTCTGTCCCGTCAGCCTGTCCCTCTGTCCCGTCTGCCTGTCCCTCTGTCCCGTCTGCCTGTCTCTCTGTCCCGTCTGCCTGTCCCTCTGTCCCGTCAGCCTGTCCCTCTGTCCCGTCAGCCTGTCCCTCTGTCCCGTCTGCCTGTCCCTCTGTCCCTTCAGCCTGTCTCTCTGTCCCGTCTGCCTGTCTCTCTGTCCCGTCTGCCTGTCCCTCTGTCCCGTCAGCCTGTCCCTCTGTCCCGTCAGCCTGTCCCTCTGTCCTGTCAGCCTGTCCCTCTGTCCTGTCAGCCTGTCCCTCTGCCCTGTCAGCCTGTCCCTCTGTCCTGTCAGCCTCTGCCGTCTGTCCCTCTGTCCCGTCAGCCTGTTCCTCTGTCCCGCCTCCAGCTAGTATGGAGTTCCCAGCGTGTCGCTACTTGCGCTATTGGTGTTGGGGCCATCAGTGTAGACTCTGAATAGGCCTGTTGTAGAAATACATGCCCTTTGCTCTTGTAATTCTTTAATTGATTTGGTTAAGCGTCTCATTTGCATCTTGTTTGCCGCAATGTTTTCAGCAAAATAATTGGTGGATGTGGATGCAGGGTCGTGCATAAGCGTAGCAAGCAAAGTTTTGCAGAAACTGCTTGTTTTCGGTTTGACAGGAGTACCTTGCTCCATGAGGTCCCCGCCCCCGCCCCCCCCCCCCCCCCCCCCCTTCCTTCTTCCCCCCTCCCTCTTCCGAATGATGTGCAGTATCATCAGACAACGTTTCTGATGTAACAGACAGAAAACAAAACTGTGCCTGCTGGATCGGTAAAAATTAAGAGAGAGAGAGAGAGAGAGAGGAGAGAGAGAGAGAGAGAGAGGAGAGAGAGATAGAGAGGAGAGAGAGAGAGAGAGAGAGAGAGAGAGAGAGAGAGAGAGAGAGAGAGAGAGAGAGAGAGAGAGAGAGAGAGAGAGAGAGAGAGAGAGAGAGAGAGAGAGAGAGAGAGAGAGAGAGAGAGAGAGAGAGAGAGAGACGCGCAAAGAGGAGGCTGCAGCTGAGGCTGTAGGAGTTGTGTCCCTTGTTCGGTCCCTCCCAATCGCGCTCGCCTCCCACTCCTGGCCTGGCAGGGCTGCCTGTGCCGCCATCTTGCTTTGTGTGCTGGAAATAGCAACCAGCGCTCCACCGTCCGCTCTCGTCTCGTCGCCCTGCTCGCACCAGGGCCTGCTCGCCGCTCGCCCGGCCAGAGCTGTACTCGGACAGGAGCAAACAGGAGGACGTGCAGGTGTTGTGGTCACTGCTTGACCGCTGATCGTCTTCAGGTAGGTCGGAGGCTATGGTTTTGGTGGAGGTTCTTTGTTTTCCCCTTCCGACATGAAGCCACTGCAGGAGGAGTTGGGCTAGCGCTTGCAGGCAGGCAGGCAGGCTGCCTGCGGTTGGGGCGTCCGTTCGTTCGTTATTTCGTGGGCAGGCAGGCAGGCACGGAGGCCGAGGCGGGCAGACTTGCGCTCTCTGTGTGCTGGTGGTGTTCGGGGCTGTACTGGACGCTGCTGAGAGGAGCAGGATCGGGTGTTGTGGTTGTACTGGGGCAAGCGAGAATCGGCCTGCCACTCTACGCCTTGCCTGCCTGCCTCGCCTGCCTCTACCTACTAACCTACAGTCAGTCGGGTACGTCTGACCGTGAGATCGAGTGCGTCTCTCTCTCTCTCTCTCTCTCTCTCTCTGACTCTGAGCGCGTAAAATGGGGTGACTCTGTACGGGTCAGGCCTGGCTGTGGAGAATGGAAGGGTTGTCATGTCAGGCTGCGTGTGCGATGTGTGTGGCTGAAATAGGCGTGCGCCACCTTTACACACTCCCACCTCTCTCTCTCTCTCTCTCTCTCTCTCTCTGTCATCTCTCTCTCCTCTCTCCTCTCTCTCTCTCCTCTCTCTCTCTCTCTCTCCTCTCTCTCTCGTTGCAAGCTGTATCGCTGTCTACGTATTTGCGAAGTTTGCCTGTGTTTTGGTTTTGCTCCTCCTCGACCAAAACATTTCACCGAGGAACAGTGTTCAGTAAGTGGTGTATAGAGAAGCCACTTGAAGATTAGATTCGACATGCGTGGTACACGATGTGAAGGCTGGAATGCGGGAGAGCTTCACGGTGCTATGCTAGCCTGTTAGGAAAGGGATCGTATATGTAACAGATGTTGGAAGCCATTGGGAGCTGGGGGTGTTTGTTGGTAGCCTTGGTGGGTCTTGATGCAGTGTGGTCGTCCTTTTCTGCGCATTCTCTCACCTTTACAAACTACACCATCTGTCCATCTTCCACTGCAATTTTGTTTCTCCTGACCTTCTCCTTCTAGCGACTGAATGAGTGTAAGCTATATGCGTTGTTGATGGCGTTGTAGGGACTGTCGGGTACTCCTCGCTAATGCAGAGAGAGAGAGAGAGAGAGAGAGAGAGAGAGAGAGAGAGAGAGAGAGAGAGAGCAGTCCGTACCAGACCAGTCCAGTCCAGTCATCTTTGCTTCTTCAAGTACGCAGTGGAAGTTGGGATTGCATGAAGGCAGAGGCTTGAATTGGAGAGTGCAGGGAGGTCGCTGTGAGTGATGGTCATTGCCAACTGACAGGTAGCTTTTAGTCACTCCACTTGCCCTCCAAGCTGTATGGCTGTGTGTAGGTAGATTTGCGGTGACTAGGCCTGAAGGCAGGTATGCTGTAGTAATGGCTAGCTCTAAACGTCAAATGGAACTGGAGACATCCAGGTGTAAGGAGTTCGCGCTGAAGTGCAGGCCTGTATGGGGAGAGCTCCTTGGTAGAGCAAGCTAGTAGTCTTGGTATGTCGAAGTATGTTTTGAGAGACTGCAGTCTAGTTTAAGTGGTTTTGAGCTTTTTGCTATAGTATATAGATAGTTATCGTTGTAATTCGACGGAAGTGAGTTGTGAAGGTGGTCGCGGCGTGTGCTTCAAGGCTGTGTTTACATCGCCATGTTGCTGTAATTCAGGTTTCTCCTCCTCCACCACCACACCCTCCTTGGCCATTGTAGTTGAAGGGATATAAAGAGAATTTACTGTTGGCTGAGAGGATGGATGTAGATTTGTATCCTGTAAGCCTTTTTGCAGCTGTAATGATGACGTGATAACAGATGAGAGAAACAATGACTGTATTGATGAAATTGATAGGAAGTGCATTGCATGTGATTATTATGCGTGGGTGATTACAATGAATATACGTTGATATGTGGAAAAGGCAGTGTATTGCACATGATTATTATGCAGTGGTGATAGCCATGCATGTGGCATGACAGTGGATAAGATAACTCAGTTGAGATGATTTTGGTGGTGAGTTTGGCTGTAATATGATGATGATAAACAGAGTTGTATCAAAGTTTATTATGGTGAGGACGGTGATGGTATTTATGCTGGAGATTGTGATAAAGGCAACAGTGATATTATGGTCATCACCAAATTCTTTGTTGATGAGGATGTTATTATTGCAAATACTGAAGAAGTCTTTAGCTGGTTCTCCTTGTGATAATGAATGAAATTATACAATGAAAGTTGCCTATGGTGACAATAGCATAAGAGCAGAAGATGGTTGAAAACACACACACACACACACACACACACACACACACACACACACACCTACCTCATCCCCCCCCACACACACACACACACATAAAGGATGAATTCATTGTACAGCCGTGTAAATTATAGTATATTAATGCAATTTGCTGCTTATAAAATGGTATCGCCTGTGATTTGGGAGGAAAAGGAAAGAAGAATTAAAAAACCGTCTTTAATCCCAAATATCACCCACTCGCCAAGTATTATACTTTTGATACATTGTGTAGAGGTGCAAATGTGGGGTCGTATGCGCAGTGTCCTCTTATATAACGTGTTGGGTATTTTAATACTCCATACAGGTGGAAGAGAACAAGCTTTGGAACCTATCGTCATTCTTCTTAAGTGAGCATTTCATTTATGTGTGGAGTGGCGAAGGAATGTGCTTGTCACAGTGTGTTGCTGGCTGTGTTGTGAGTGGGTGTCACGTCTATTCCTGGCTCGCCACAGCAGATGACAGTACCACTAGGCGTCCTATGTGGCAATGCCTCGTGGCTTTCCATTTTCTTGCACTGGTTGATCGATCGATCGATTGATTGATTGATTACTCAGTGACTGTTTGATGATGCCTTATCATGATCTCCAGACATCAGTTTCCTTTCAAAATGCAAATTCATATCTGTTGATTGATGCATATTGCATTATTGATGAATTTCAACAAATGGGTAATGTCGAATTTCAAGTCCCTAAGAAGAAAATTGACAAACTAGAAAAATGCGTCCCCCCAAAAAAACAAAAAACAAAACAAAAACAACACACACACACCCAAAACAAAACAAAAACAAAACAAAAACCTTCCCTGAAAATCCAGCTGCCCGTAGCTCCAGCTGATGGTGGGGGGGGGGGTGGTTGGGATGGGGGGCATCAAGCCTCTCTGGAAATGTTACTGTATAAAAGTGAGATGTGCAGTTAGTAGTGTTTATGCACACAGCTAAGTGTTGGGTGTACGCACATGCGTCTACCTTTGTTTGTGATACTTGAAAGGTTGGCCTGTGTGTTTGCTTTATGTGAGAGCGTAACCCATCATCCATGCTTGTGTCGGTAGCGTGGGTGTTGACATAGATGCACGGTGTTGCTTACGTGTTGACAGTGCTGTGTGCCGGTGCTGGCTGTGTTTTTGTAAAGGATTGAGATGCAGTGAAATGATTCGTTCCCGTCCACTGCGATGCCTACCAGGTGCTGTGATATGGGCTGACTTCTCTCTGTGTTTGTTTTCGTGCTCGCCGCTCGGTGTGCATTTCTTAGTTCATTCAGTGCGGGTACACTGTCTTAGATGCAGCAGATAATTTTCATGGGTGAATACGCCGAGTTGGTCTAAGGCTGGAAATTATTTGTTTTAATTCATTTTTGTGTAGGAACCACATTTTTAGTTAAAACGTGGAGATACTTTTTTGGTTGAATAATGAAGCATTTTTGAACAAGTCTTTTGATTGAAAATAGCTTTGAAAGAAGATTGTTATTTGACTTTTCATAGATTCTTTCACAGTTTTGGGAGCAGAATAACTCGTCAAAAGGTAATTCAAAAGAATGAACATGATGACTAAATTTATGCCATTTCTTGAATGCATTGTGCGTAAGAATAGAAGCTCAAGCTCAGATAAAACCTGGAAAAGCATTTTATTAGCATGAAAACATTTCTCAGAAAAAGATATATATATATATATATATATATATATATATATATATATATATATATATATATATATATATATATATATATATACAGTACATGGTGGTATAGCATAATATCAAATAGTTTACAAAACGACAGTGAAACGAAACAGTGGAGTCAGTCAGCCACGCTTATTCTCGTGTGCAAGTGCATGACTGAGAGAGCCAAAGCACCATATTTTTCTTTTTTATAACTCTTCTCTCATTCTGTTTTGCGGCTGTCCCTTGTGACAGAGAAAATGTATGGCGATGTGTGGGACCTATGTTTCATTTTTGACATTTACCACGTTTGACCTCAACAGTTTTATCACCGAACAGTTCACAGCCACGAATGAAAAGCCATGGTGCAAATGTCATTGACACCCTGTGGTTGTTAGCTGGTCAGTGATCTCGTGCCGAGCATGAAGTGGCATGCGTGAGTGCAACATTTAGCACAGCTCCTTGCCGCCACGTTGAACAGCAGCTGACAACGAGGGGTAAGATCAGCGAGGCATTGCTCACCTCCACTCACCTCCGTGCTGTGTGCTGTGTCTGCAAGTACAGCCACAGAGGTGCCTGGCATGACTCTCTCATTAGAGACAGGTGTGCCCGACCCTCGGAACCTAGGAAGCCAGGCTGGCTTGCTGGAGTCGTCGAGTCGGTGAGGAAATCAATCATCTGAAGTCTTTGACGATCTGGGCTTTCTCAGTATTGGCACCTGTCGTGCGTGTCAGGGCGCCGTGTTGCCCAGTTGGCTCCATTCATGGTGCATGGCAGCACGGAGAGGCCTGTGTAAAGATACTGATCACACTGCCCCGTCCCGGCGCCTCACAACCTTTCTTATCCCAGTCATCTCATTCTTGTGGTGCCACATTCTAGGCGAACATTGTGTGTGGAGCTCAGGGCTAATGAGAGCACGAATTGGAGAATTCGGGTGACCGAAGCCTGTGTCACTATACAACTGCAGTTGTACGTGGCCCACGGGTTGCTCACCAGCAGACCTTGCAGTGGCTGTGTCTTCTGGAGATGAGTGTCTTTACCGCTACACCAAAGGTCATTGCGTCGCCAAAACAAGTCCCACACCACCACCTTGTCTCAGAAGTGGCGCTCCTAGTCTTGGGTACAGTGCTCTGAAAATGTTCTCTTCTGCTGTGGAAGGTCAGTCTTCTTCGGTGCCCGGAGATCTCGAATGTTAATCGCTTGCGCTAAGTAGTTGTAGACATGACGTGCTCCAATACGGTAGAAGGTTGTTGCATTTCCACTGTTGAATGATCAAAACTGCCACAACCGACGAGTAGAATGCCAACACTGATAACTGATCTGAAACATTGGCGTCAGATACAATGTTACCCCGATAAAACGAAGGCTGAAGGATGGTAAAAGTATGTCTCCAACCAGAAGTCTATGTTGAGCATATAGACAAGGTGATGGGTTTAGTTAATTGGTCATGTTTTAAATGCGTAGTGCATACCTTTCTGCAGTAGTGGAGGCCACTGTGTGATGCACTCGGAGAAGACTAGGACAGAAACTAGTCTGTGCAGTCAGGCGTCTCCGTTTTGGACAACATGATCATACTGCATGACTAACGTTTACGTCCATTTTGTTTCCGAGTTGAATCCTAATATGAAATTAATAAGAAGATAAAAGGCACCGTATTTATCACTTGCTGTTCAATCAAGAGGAACAGATGTTTCGATGGAAAACTCGCACACTGTTCATCTAAGTCACTCGACTGTAAAGCAGAGTGCAATTAAAGCTGCCAGCTGGCCCTGCTCCTACGTCGATGTGGAGGATCTGCTGGAAAAACCGCAGTCTCCTGTCTGGTCTGGCTAAATTAGTCCTTTACGCTGGCCGATCAGCTGTGCATGGCATCCAGATGTGGTCATGTACGGTAGGAAGGCGGCTCGCCTGATGAGGCGGCGTTCACACAGACATTCACACACAGACGTCCACACACAGACACAGAGACGTCTACACATTCACACAGAGACGTCTACACATTCACACAGAGACGTCTACACATTCACACAGAGACGTCTACACAAGCACACAGAGACGTCTACACATTCACACAGAGACGTCTACACAAGCACACAGAGACGTCTACACATTCACACAGAGACATCCACTCAGAGACGTCCACACATTCACACACAGACGTCCACACATTCACACACAGATGTCCACACAGAGACGTCCACACTGAGACGTCCACACACATACATTCACACAGAGATGTCTACACACCCATTCACACACAGACGTCTACACACAGACATCCACACAGAGACGTCCACACATTCACACACAGATGTCCACACAGACATTCACACAGAGACGTCTACACACACAGACGTCTACACGCAGACATCCACACAGAGACGTCCACACATTCACACACAGATGTCCACACAGAGACGTCCACACACAGACATTCACCCAGAGACGTCTACACACACAGACATCCACACAGAGACGTCCACGCATTCACACACAGACGTCCACACAAATATCCACAGAGACATCCGTACAGAGATTCCCACACAGAGAGTCCACACACAGACATCCACACAGAGACGCCTACACACACAGACATCCACACAGAGACGTCCAACATTCACACAGATGTCCATACATTGCCATTCACACACAGATGTCCACACATTCACACAGTGGTGTCCACACAGAAACCTCCCTGCAGATAAAGCATGCAAGCTCTTATGTTAGACCGCCTGGCGCCAGTCCATACCCGTGGAGTCGCATAGCGATTAGGAGTTTCACCTCCACACATTTTCTACAGAAGCAGCATTGAATGGTCGTTTCAACGTCTCGATGCGTGGTAGAGATGGTAGCTGATTCTCTTAATTAATTTATGGTCACATAAATATCGTGGAACATCACATACACGCTATTCGCCTGAGATGGTCTGTCATCATCTACATGTATTTCGAAATACTTCCGATGTCAATTATTGCATTGTGGACATTTAATCCGTAAATGAATTTCTGTTCTTAAATCTTTACAAAATGGACAATTTCATCATGTCACTTGATCACAGACAGACAGACAGACAGACAGACAGACAGACAGACAGACAGACAGACAGACAGGCAGGCAGGCAGGCAGGCAGGCAGGCTGGCTGGCTGGCTTGCTTGCTGGCTGGCTGGTTGGCTGACTGACTGACTGACTGACTGACTGACAGAGACAAGCAGGCAGGCCGGCAGAGAGGAGCTTGACGCAGGGAGAAACCTCCCCTATACCTATTGATCAAGCCGATGCAGGGCAGCTACTCGCCGTTGTTGCCTGCCTGCCGCCTGTCCCATCTGCTGGTCTAGTAGCATCATCTGCAGCTCCTGGCCCGCTGGTTCGTGTGGTGGAATAATTGTCCCCCGGCTTATGCGACGTGGGATTACTTGCTGCATTTGCAAAGCAGGGAAGGAGGATATATGGAGATGTTAAAATGCTTGAGAGGTGTAAATTTCATCGTAAAACACCATCGCCCCACTTTTCCAACAACTGCTAGAGGAAGCGTGAAGTTGACTGCCTTGTACCGAGCATGACGGAAGATAACATTGAAGTGCGGGAGTGCTGATTCTTGGCTTGTCGCTGTGCACGCTTGTTCTATCGCCCTTTATGCGTCTTCGTGATTGAAGGCTCTACACAGCCTTTGCTGGCTGGTGGGCAGTGGGACTCGATTTAATTGATTTCATGTCACTAATTGAACTGTATGAGACCTCACTGTCGTGAAGAGTTTTAATACTTTGTTTAAGATGGGTATTTCTTAACGTTGTGGCCATATATAGCCTACAAGGCTGATAGGCTCTTAAACTCCATCCATCCATCCATCCATCCATCCATCCATCCATCCATCCATCCATCCATCCATCCATTCATCCATTGCTGTGCACGCAATGCGCGAATCAGAGGCAAAGTAGTTGCTCCCCATTCTAGTAAACTAGAGATTTCGCCTACCGGCAAAAATGGTTGCTCCCCACATTAGATTAATGAGAGGCGTCGTGATAATGTACGTGCAGCCTCGCCACAAATGACCGAAGCCTGGAAAGGATGTCTAGTTGATGCAAATCTACGTGTATAAATGAAACTGTGAGGAGATGGCATGGGAAATACCAAGAAGACGAGCAGTACAGCTGAGAGAGAGAGAGAGAGAGAGAGAGAGAGAGAGAGAGAGAGAGAGAGAGAGAGAGAGAGAGAGAGAGAGAGAGTGAGTGTGTGTGTGTTGATGGTTGAGGTTGTTCAATTAATCGGAGGGAAGTTGTGGTGGTGACAAAACGGACTAGAATGTATAGAAGGGTATCCATCCTACCCTTTCCTCCATCCACTCACTTAGCAGGCAACCTTTCCATTCTCTGCCCCATCACCCTTCCCTACCGTTCTTTCCCTACTCTCCCTTCCCTTTCCCTTCCCTACCCTCCCTTCCCTACCTTTCATTCCCTGCCTTTCCTTCTCCATTCTGTGAACCCGAGTCAGTATAGTGACTCTGGCGCAGCTCGCAATGAAAGCGAAATAGACTTGACCCTTCGCATTACAGCATTGCGCCCAAAATAGTTCGCTCCAAATACCATTTCCCCCCACTTTTTACAGAAATCATTCAGATGTCAAAACTTGTTTCCATTTCAACACAAACATTTTATTTATCGAATAAATGCTTGTTTATTGCCTCAACGAGCGTAATTTATGAGTTTTGTGCGAAATAGTCTCAGAACTACTTTAACGGCGTATGTCAGGGAGCAGAGGCCGGGCTATCTCACAAGCCTCTCGTGTGACAACCATTTGCATATTTCGGACGGAGTCCTTCCATCACGTGACATGAACTGTGCTGGAGACTCTTTCGCCGGCAGGCGAAGTCTCTAGTAGACTAAAATGTTCCTTCCCTACCCCCTTCCTTCCCCTCCCCACTTCCCACTGTTGACTTGCACTCACCGTGCTGTCTACACAATCACCACCTCCCTTCTCGTGTCCCTTTCAACCATCGCGTTCCTCAATCCACTACCCACTCTCTCCTCCTCCACTACCCACTCTCTCCTCCTCCACTACCCACTCTCTCCTCCTCCACTACCCACTCTCTCCTCCTCCACTACCCACTCTCTCCTCCTCCACTACCCACTCTCTCCTCCTCCACTACCCACTCTCTCCTCCTCCACTACCCACTCTCTCCTCCTCCACTACCCACTCTCTCCTCCTCCACTACCCACTCTCTCCTCCTCCACTACCCACTCTCTCCTCCTCCACTACCCACTCTCTCCTCCTCCACTACCCACTCTCTCCTCCTCCACTACCCACTCTCTCCTCCTCCACTACCCACTCTCTCCTCCTCCACTACCCACTCTCTCCTCCTCCACTACCCACTCTCTCCTCCTCCACTACCCACTCTCTCCTCCTCCACTACCCACTCTCTCCTCCTCCACTACCCACTCTCTCCTCCTCCACTACCCACTCTCTCCTCCTCCACTACCCACTCTCTCCTCCTCCACTACCCACTCTCTCCTCCTCCACTACCCACTCTCTCCTCCTCCACTACCCACTCTCTCCTCCTCCACTACCCACTCTCTCCTCCTCCACTACCCACTCTCTCCTCCTCCACTACCCACTCTCTCCTCCTCCACTACCCACTCTCTCCTCCTCCACTACCCACTCTCTCCTCCTCCACTACCCACTCTCTCCTCCTCCACTACCCACTCTCTCCTCCTCCACTACCCACTCTCTCCTCCTCCACTACCCACTCTCTCCTCCTCCACTACCCACTCTCTCCTCCTCCACTACCCACTCTCTCCTCCTCCACTACCCACTCTCTCCTCCTCCACTACCCACTCTCTCCTCCCTCCACTACCCACTCTCTCCTCCTCCACTACCCACTCTCTCCTCCTCCACTACCCACTCTCTCCTCCTCCACTACCCACTCTCTCCTCCTCCACTACCCACTCTCTCCTCCTCCACTACCCACTCTCTCCTCCTCCACTACCCACTCTCTCCTCCTCCACTACCCACTCTCTCCTCCTCCACTACCCACTCTCTCCTCCTCCACTACCCACTCTCTCCTCCTCCACTACCCACTCTCTCCTCCTCCACTACCCACTCTCTCCTCCTCCACTACCCACTCTCTCCTCCTCCACTACCCACTCTCTCCTCCTCCACTACCCACTCTCTCCTCCTCCACTACCCACTCTCTCCTCCTCCACTACCCACTCTCTCCTCCTCCACTACCCACTCTCTCCTCCTCCACTACCCACTCTCTCCTCCTCCACTACCCACTCTCTCCTCCTCCACTACCCACTCTCTCCTCCTCCACTACCCACTCTCTCCTCCACTACCCACTCTCTCCTCCTCCACTACCCACTCTCTCCTCCTCCACTACCCACTCTCTCCTCCTCCACTACCCACTCTCTCCTCCTCCACGCACCCGCCCTTCCCCCTCCCACTTTCCCATCCCACCCCACAACACGGCACCCCTCAACCCTCCACCCCGAACTCGCCACAGCTGTAGCACTGCCGGCTTCCCGTTCCCAGGAGACAATGCAGTGTGTGCACGTGCTGCAGTTTGTGCAGCTGGCTGGGACCTGACGGCTCGCAGATGTGCACCCCCTGCCTCCTGCCTGCCTGATGTCCGCCCAAAAATCCCACAGCTAGCCAGGCAGCCAGAGCGGTGTGCAGTAGCCAGGATGCTAGTTCAAGGCCAGAACTGTTCATTTGGGACCCTGAAGTATTGATGTGTTTCTGGTGAGGTGTGATGGGGGAAGAACTCATACTCGCATTCACGCACGCATACACACACACACACACACACACACACACACACACACACACACACACACCACACACAACACACACACACACACACACACACACCACACACACGCCGAGCCGCAGACAGGGTTGGATCCTGTTGAATGGTAGTTGTTTCGATGTCTAGTATGTAGCAAGAGTTTCCTTGTTACTTTTGCCTCCTAAAAAGGTTGGTGGACAGACACATCACGATATGGAGAGAGAGAGATTTTGTGTGCGTGCGTTAGCATGTGTACGATTTCGTGTTAGGATTGGGGGATGCATGTGTACAACGGATGTTGCAGGATACTGCACATTAGATAGTAGATACCATGGTAAAGTTGATCAACTTAGCTCTTGAAACTGGGTTGGGTGGACTCTGCACCTGCTGACAAGCACTTGTGCCTGCCTTCTCCATGTCAACACTCACACCCTTTGTCGTAATTGTCGCTGTGCAAATTCTCTTGGTTCATGTGCATGCATATATCTACGGAGGTAATCTTACAATGTGTGCATGCATGCCTTTGAGGCAGTCATTTTGGCGGGGAGCTAGAAACATCTGATGTGAAAATGCGGCAGTGCTCTACTCGTTTGTCAAGGAAGCCTTTTTTATGATAGCTATCACCGTGGGGGCAACCTTTATGTCGTAAGTTATTACTTTCCAGTTAGAGTATAATGCCAGCAAGAAGGCCTGCAGCCATGCCCTGCGTGTGTTTAAAGCCAGCATCGGTGACGGGCCAGCTCGACAGGTTACTAAGGTGTCGCAGCAGATGTTAACTGGAGCTGAAGAGCGCCTCCTCCCGTGCAGTTCACTCGTTGCTATTCAGGCCGTGGATACAACCCAGATGGCCAGAATGCTAATGGTGGAGATGATGATGACAGAACCAGGCCTGAAGTTCCTCTCTACAAGTCTGTGGGAGGTATGGCGGAACCGTGGAACGGTGAAGAATTCGGGGAGCTTCTCTAGTGTTCCTGCAATTCGCAGCATCTTCCTCCGAAGGCGGCAATGCGTTCCTGCCCCGAATCCTGCCAGGGAATAGTCGGAGTCGGCAGGGAGCTGGGTATGACGAACTGCGCTGCACTGCTTTGCACGCTATTTGATAAGTTGGGAATGTCTGTTCTTCAGCAGACGCATTATGAAATCCGCGGAATGTATGAACCTTGCTTTTGTTCGTCAGACGAAGGAAACTCAACCACTTGTCGCTTTCGACTTTCTCGGCGTAAATGCGCTCGACCGAACAATTGAAATCGTGATTTTCCCATTTCCCAAAGCAGTTTCCATCACGTCTCCCTGTTTTCCGTTCCCATACCTTGATCACTGCTTTCTGTCACCCGTCTCAATTCCGATAAGCCATGGCTCCTACGCCCAGGGTTTTCTTAGATCTTTTCAAAAGCAGCACGAGTGGCTGCAAAGGTGCCAACGGCCTCTCTGTCTGGGGTCCCGAGAACAGTCCAGCACTTTGTCATTTGTCTTGGCTGTGTTCATGCATACAGGACGTTTCTGAATGCCGTATATGCTCGTGAACTCAAGATGAATGCTTAAGGGAACGCCGGCAGTACATTGCAGTCGTGATGAGATTGACATTAGTAGCTCTGACTGCGTGTCCATTCAAGCCGCTGCTAAAACCCTCAAGATGCAGTCCACGCCTCCGCTTGCGCTGCCGAGTTTTACAGCTGTCGCTCCACTTTGCGCCCATCGTCATCGTCCGTCTGTGTAGTACTTGAAATGAGATCCACAGCGCAGTTGTTCGCTTTGCTGTTTGAAGTTTTGTCATCTGAGCCATAGTCTGCGTTCATAAGGTGGCGTGCTCTTAAAGTAGCGTGGCTTGATCAACTTCGTTAAGCCATCCTGGTGCTTAATGAGCTCCGTGATGGCATGAGAGCACTGATGTAGTATGAAAGAAAGTCAAACGCTGATGTACCAGGCACGAAGAGGACTGGGTGTAGCCGTGCGACTAGCGAGTTGTAGTGCCTTGAAAATTAGAAGTGTTGTTACGTTTATTACATTTGTTCCAGGCAGTTAAACGGAAGTATTGCCTTGATCTCTGGCTCCGCTATCCTGAAATCATATATCTCAGAACGTAGGCAGACTGTTTTGATCCAGGGTATTGCTTCTGATCCTGCCCCGCTAAAATACGGAGTCCACAGGGCTCGGTTCTGGGTCCTCTGCTGTTTCTATTGTACACCCAACCACTTCCCAACGTAATTGACAGTCATTCATTCTCTCACAGTGAATTTGCTGATGACACGCAACTCTATAACCCCACTCATCCCAGTCAAATCCAAGCTCTTCTCTCTGCAAGTGAACTTTGTATTTCTGATGTGAAACGGTGGATGACACAGAACAAGCTCGAACTTAATGATTCAAAGACCGAAGCTCTCCGGTATGGCGGTAGAGGCAAATTCGATCAGGCCCTGAAACTAACCATAGGTCAGAGTGAGATAGAATTCTCAAAGTCTGTTAGAAACTTAGGTGTCATGTTCGATGATGATCTTTCTATGAGAGTTCATGTGAACAAAGTTTGCCAGTTAGCTTACTACGAGTTAAGAAAAATTAGCACTATTCGTCACTATCTTTCACAACAGGCCACTCAAATCCTTGTCACTTCCCTTGTTCTGTCCCGTCTTGATTATGGAAATTCTCTTCTTGCCAGCATTCCTGACACTCTGCTAACAAACTGCAAAAAGTTCAAAACACTGCTGCTAGATTAGTTTTTAGATGTCCCAAGAGAACTCCCACATCCAAACTCCTTCGTGCACTGCATTGGCTCCCCGTCGCTCAGAGGATAGAGTATAAGCTAGCCACTATGTGTTTCAGCTTCTTCAATCAAACTGCACCCCACGCACTCAAAGAAATTCTCACAGTCTACACCCCCGCTAGAAATAACCGTTCAGCTGCAGACACCAAAACGTTAAATGTCCCCCGTCGCAAAAAGAAAACCCAAGGACAGCGAGCTTTTTCTTACATCGGCCCTGTAACGTGGAATAGCCTACCTTTCCCTCCCTGTCCGTCACTCTGATTCCATGTCCCAGTTCAAAGCCTCCCTCAAGACACCTGTTCCGGTCAGTCTTTCCTGACGAGCAGTGATGTGCTTCACAAGGCGCCTCTTTTATGTTTCGTGTTTTGTTTATTGCCTGCTATGTTAAGTAGTTGCATTGTATTTAACTCTTTTTTGTTTCAACTGTACAGTGTGCGAGTGTTGGAATGGTTTGTATGAGTGTGGACTTTTCATTGTAAACGCCACGAGCTTGCCTATTGGGGAAGGTATGTGCGTTCTTCTTATTATTATTATTATTATTATTGACTCACATGCGAAGCAAAAGTGAGTCTATGTACTGAGCCGTGTCGTCCGTCCGTCCGTCCGTCCGTCCGTCCGTCCGTCCGTCCGGGCGGGCGTCCGTAAAAAACTTAAACGTTGGATTTTTCTCGGAGACTATTAAGTCTATCAACACCAAATGTGGCATGATGGTGTATGATGACAAGGCCTCAAAAAACATACATAGTGACTTGACCTTGCTTCAAGGTCAAGGTCACAGGAGCCATAAATGTGGTCTCAAAAACAGTCATTTTTCACATTTTCCCAATTTTCTCCCACGTTATTGAGAATGGCGACCTTAGCTACAAGTGGTATATAGGTCAAAGCAAGCCCTATCTTTTGATACCAGTTTGGTTGACCTTGCTTCAAGGTCAAGGTCACAGGAGCTCTTCAAAGTTGGATTGTATACATATTTTGAAGTGACCTTGACCCTGAACTATGGAAGATAACTGTTTCAAACTTAATAATTATGTGGGGCACATGTTATACTTTCATCATGAGACACATTTGGTCACATATCATCAAGGTCAAGGTCACTTTGACCCTTATGAAATGTGACCAAAATGGGGTAGTGAACCACTAAAAGTGACCATATCTCATGGTAGAAAGTGCCAATAAGCACCATTGTGCTTCCTATGTCTTGAATTAACAGCTTTGTGTTGCATGACCTTGGATGACCTTGACCTTGGGTCAAGGTCACATGTATTTTGGTAGGAAAAATGTGTAAAGCATTTCTTCGTGTATGATGTCATTGATATGTTTAGTTGTTTGACCTTGACCTTGAAGGTCACCTGAAGGTCAAGGTCATATAAAGGTCAAGGTCAACCATGTGAGTCGTATGGGCTTTGCCCTTCTTGTTATTAGCGGTTCTTTCTGAGTAATGCAGTATGCTCCCTGGTGCTCGTGTATGCTCCAGGCCGCGCAGATCCGCTCGCCCGTCTCACAGGAGGTGTGGATGGATGTATCACTCCGACACTGTATCACTCAGCGGCTCGTGGGGTGGGGGGAAGAGAGATGCTGCAATGACCATACGGGCGAGAGCTGAATGTCTAGCAGGGGAAGAAGCCAACTGAGACTGTGCACACTCTTGTCCTGTGGATATCAGTGATATGTGCCCGAAGACAGTGCACTGACAGCTGAATTTCGAGTGCTGCTGCACTGGGAGGGATACACAGCGAAGAGAAAGGAGCAGGCACTGACTGATGGCACTGACTGATCAGAGGTGAGTGACCAGGGCCACTCCTGCCTGACCGCCCCTGACGGCTCGCGGCTGACTACTCGCCCTTGCTGATGACCGTTGCCTTCCTGGCTTGCAACTTGCAGCCAAGCCACAATGCTGAACCAGAATGGAAGAGACAAAGCCGAAGCCCAAGTTAGAGCACGCTAGCTGGAGGCGGGAGAAGAGCCAGCGCCTGGTGTGGACAGAAACTTGGCTAGGACGATGTGTGCCTACTCGCTCTTGTTTGTGTAGGGTCATATCCTGCTTACCTGCACTCGCGTCCGAGAGAATACCCATGAAAGCCTTTTCCGAAATTGCAATTAACACGAGGGTTTCTTGACTCTTTATCTCTTGCATCAAACTCCGCCAGCGCCATTGTTGCCAGATTGTTTTCCCATACGAGCTACTCGTCAACTGGGGCCGTCACTCCATTGTTTGTCATCCCCTCTCTCCATCGCAGCGCCTCAAAGCCGCCACTGCTTTGCTCAGCTCGAGCGTGGCCTGTAATGGTGTTGTCCCTGCAGCGCGCTTTCACTGCAGCGCCAAAGGCAATGGCAGCTCCGTTGCCAGCAGCACACCCATGAGGATGTTCGGCCTCAACCGGGACCACCAGCAGCAGGCTCTCGCTAGTCCTAGGGGGAGAGGAGGGGAAACGCGCTCGAATTATGCCGCACACGCTGGGCCAGCGGCTTGACAAATCGACGTCTATTGATTGGTGTTCACTTGGGTTGTGGCCCGGTCCGCACACCCGGTGACTCGAGCAGCAAATATGTGCTTCCCCCTCGATATGGGGCGGCTGCTCCTTCCTACATCGCAACAACGTCACGAACGCTGGCCTAGGTTCTCCTTGTCTTGAAGGAGAGCTGCCTGATATCGCCCTGTCAAGCCCCTGCTCTGCTGCCTGGCCCAGCCGTCCGTCCCCAGTTCAGACAGCGACGGGGAATCGAAGCCGAGTCCGGAGACTGGTAGACGTAGAGTCTGATTTTCTGTTAGTGACTTCTGCGCTTCAGTCTTCGGCAAACTGCGCTTGTGGAGCAATCTGCTGGCGGATTAGAGCACTACACGGGTGCAGCTCCTCGCCACAAACGCAGCCACCAGGCCGAGGGGCGGGCAAGCAGGCAGGCCGAGGGCTGAGGAGCAGGCGGGCGCGAGTTGTGTGAGGTCTGCGGGCTTGATGGGCTGTCGTTCAGCAGCCAGGCCGAGACGCCAGCCATTTTGGGGGTGACAGCTCGGCCTGGCTTGCCTGCCTGCAGCGGACGCCTAGTCTGGGCGTGCGGTGGCGGTGTGGCGTGGCGTGAACTGAGTCACTGCTAGCGCTGCCCGAGCCCCAAGCGCTGCTGGAAAGCTCGCCTCCGCTGCACTTCGCTAGGGCTGGCGTCCCCTTTTCTCCCTTCTTAAAGGGGCGCCGCGCTATGAGAGTGGCGGTGCGCGTTGCTCGCGGGAGCCCGTGGTGTTGGAAGTCGAAATTTTTTCTTTGTTGCGGAAGGGGATGAGAGAGTTTCGCAGAGGAAATTGGAGGCTGTTTTCTCGAGTGTCCCACTGTGCTGTAGATTTTGAACGATTCTTCCGTACTTCAGCCCCTCTTCGACGTTTTCCATGCTTTCTTGTTCTTTCCCCACTCAGACGGCCCTACTCGAGGTCCATTGATTTTTGCCGAGGTGGCGCTGCAGTAGCAAGCGGACGCGATTGTGCGTGTGTTGCTGTGACACGGCATGTCTGCAGCTCTTCTTCTTTACGAGTGGCAGGGCGCCAGGCTTGGCTCGATAGCAGCACACGTGCTCCAGCGCTTCCCCTACACTGGAAAGCATCTCTTGATGCAGGGTTACTGCTGGTGGATATGAAATGAATACGCCTGATGTGCGTCGCTCATTTCGGTGCTGGCCCGCCGCGCGGGCTGTATGAGAAAATAATGGAGGTTGTAATCTGGGGCCTGTATGCAGCTGGGTGCAGTAGCGCGCGCGTTGCAGTCTAATCTGTCAGCCGTAGTGCACTGCAAACGACCCGACCGAGCAGTTAAATATTGACAAGTCTCCGATGGCCCGTGATTAATTGGATCGTGGTTGAAGATGATTATCTCGTGTTTTTGCTGCCATTTTCAGGGGAGATACCATGCTTAATGGATTATGGCGAAATATTGAGCTGTGCCGTCGGAGCTGTCAGCCTTCTCGTCGAATCTCGTGGATCAAAGTGGTGTCTTAGCGTGACAACCTCCGAGAGTGGTCTTGTGTGTCTGCGTGTGGTGAGTGTCTAGATGTTTGTGTCATGTGTATGTGTGTGGTTCTGTGTCAGGGTGCAGTGTGTGTGTTTGTTCCTGTGTAAGTGTGTGTTGGTGTGTTCTGTGAATGTGTGTTTTGTTTGCATTCTGTGTATATCTGTAGGTGTGTGTTTGTGCCTGTGTGTGTGCGTGTGTGTGTGTGTGTGTGTGAGTGTGTGTGTGTAGTGCGTGTGTAGGTGTGTGTTTGTGCCTGTGTGTGTGCGTGTGTGTGTGTGCGTGTGTGTGTGTGTGTGTGTGTGTGTGTGTGTGTGTGTGTGAATTGTGAAGTGCTGAGTGCGAACAGGACCCAGCTCTATGGAAGGCGAGGTCGGTGTGGAAATTCGATCCCTGTGCTAGCATTTGTCCGCTGGCAGCTGTTTATTGTCCCGGGCAGCACGCCGTGATCAGACACCAGTGTCTGTCGACAGATGCGAATGTTTTAGTGTGCATGCGAACGTGTCTATATTCGCACATAGCCCATCGCTCTCGCAAGCACGCAAATCCACAACATCCAAACACCCGCGCAGATAACAACCAATCAACTCAGGGTTCGGGTTGGGTAGGTGAGTGGGTGGAAGGGTAGAGCTGAGGATAGGGCTCAAGTGGGGGGGGGGGGGGGGGGGGGGTGTAAGTGCGGGTTGACGCAGGGCGGCCGAAGTAAAACTGTTGTGTAACGCTGTAGGGTGGCGTGGCGCTCACCAGATGAACGGGGCACGGCGAGCGCAACGTGTGTGCATTCATGCTTACGGCGGGCGAACAGATTGTCAAGAGGCCCTCGCCCCGATCAGGGCGGGTTTTCGACCAGGGAGGGGAATACGCTGTCGACCTCCACACAGAGGACCGTGGTTTCTGTTGCTTTTTCCGCTCCAGCGTGTCGCCTGTGTCGCACGCACCATGCCACGACGACCGTCCGTCACGCCCTTGTACCGCACCACTCGGCCGTGACGCTGTTTGTTGCTCTCCCCTTGCCTTCCTCCAGCACCTCCCCTTACCTTGCTTTGCCTTTCCCCCTCATCTTCTTTTGCCCTTCTCCAGCTTCCTTGCCATGTATTGCCATGATTGTCATACCTAGCCTTAATGGCCATGGCTTTCCTTGTCATGCCTTGCCCTGTCTTAGCTTGTCTCCCCTTGTCTTCCCTTGCCTTGTCCTGTCTTGGCTTGTCTGCCCTTGCCTTCCCTTGCCTTGTCTCGACTTGTCTTCCCTTGCCTTCCCTTGCCTTGTCATAGCTTGCCTTCCCTTGTCCTGTCTTAGCTTGTCTCCCCTTGCCTTCCCTTGCCCTGTCTTCCCTTGCCTTCCCTTGCCTTGTCATAGCATGTCTTCCCTTGCCTTCCCTTGTCCTGCCTTAGCTTGCCTTCCCTTGCCTTGTCATAGCATGTCTTCCCTTGCCTTCCCTTGTCCTGCCTTAGCTTGTCTTCCCTTCTCTTCCCTTGCCCTGTCTCCCCTTGTCTTCCCTTGCCCTGTCTCCCCTTGTCTTCCCTTGCCTTGTCATAGCATGTCTTCCCTTGCCTTCCCTTGTCCTGCCTTAGCTTGTCTTCCCTTCTCTTCCCTTGCCCTGTCTCCCCTTGTCTTCCCTTGCCTTGTCATAGCATGTCTTCCCTTGCCTTCCCTTGTCCTGCCTTAGCTTGTCTTCCCTTCTCTTCCCTTGCCCTGTCTCCCCTTGTCTTCCCTTGCCTTGTCATAGCATGTCTTCCCTTGCCTTCCCTTGCCCTGTCTTAGCTTGTCTTCCCTTGCCCTGTCTTAGCTTGCCTTCCCTTGCCCTGTCTTAGCTTGCCTTCCCTTGCCCTGTCTTAGCTTGCCTTCCCTTGCCTTGACTTAGCTTGTCATGCCTTGACCCGTCTTCTGTTGTCTTCCCTTGCCTTCCCTTGCCCTGTGTTAGCCCCTTGCCTTCCCTTGCCTTGTCTTGCCTTGTCATAGTTTGTCTTCCCTTGCTTTCCCTTGTCCTGTCTTAGCTTGTCTTCCCTTGTCTTTCCTTGCCTTGTCTTAGCTTGTCATGCATTGACACTCTTCTGTTGTCTTCCCTTGCCTTCCCTTGCCCTGTCTTAGCTTGCCTTCCCTTGCCCTGTCTTAGCTTGCCTTCCCTTGCCCTGTCTTAGCTTGCCTTCCCTTGCCCTGTCTTAGCTTGCCTTCCCTTGCCTTGACTTAGCTTGTCATGCCTTGACCCGTCTTCTGTTGTCTTCCCTTGCCTTCCCTTGCCCTGTGTTAGCCCCTTGCCTTCCCTTGCCTTGTCTTAGCCCCTTGCCTTCCCTTGCCATGTGTTAGCCCCTTGCCTTCCCTTGCCCTGTCTTAGCTTGTCTTCCCTTGCCTTCCCTTGCCCTGTCTTAGCCCCTTGCCTTCCCTTGCCCTGTCTTAGCCCCTTGCCTTCCCTTGCCCTGTCTTAGCTTGTCTTCCCTTGCCTTCCCTTGCCCTGTCTTAGCCCCTTGCCCTGTCTTAGCTTGTCTTCCCTTGCCTTCCCTTGCCCTGTCTTAGCTCCTTGCCTTCCCTTGCCCTGTCTTAGCCCCTTGCCTTCCCTTGCCCTGTCTTAGCCCCTTGCCTTCCCTTGCCCTGTCTTAGCTTGTCTTCCCTTGCCTTCCCTTGCCCTGTCTTAGCTTGTCATGCCTTGACCCGTCTTCTGTTGTCTTCCCTTGCCCTGTCTTGGCTTGTCTTCCCATGCCTTGTCTGAGCTTTTCATGCAGTGACCTGTTTTGTCTTCCCATGCCCTGTCATGGTTTGTCTAGCTTTGTCTTGTCCTAGCTCGTCTAGATCTGCCTACTCTCTTTTCTTTCTCTGTCTTGGCTTGACTTGCTTTGCCTTGTCTTAGTTTGTCTTGCTCTGTCTTTGATTTCCTTGACTAGCTGAACCCTTCCTTGTGTTGCCTAGCATTTTCCAATGTTGACTCTCTTGCCTTGCTTTGCCTTTCGTTTCTTCGTATCGCCCTTACCTAGCGCTTCCTGCCAGAAATGCGTCACCATGCAGTCATCTTTAGAGGGCGAGATTTCTTGCCTGGTCTCTGTCGAAACGGACGACGTGACACTAGAGAAAGATGTATAGTTTTAACACGTTTGTCGGAGAGAGTGTTTGCTTTCATTGATCGCTGCATATGTATGAGAGATCACATGTGTTTTCGATTTTGTTGTCCACGTGTGTTGCAGTTTATGAATATTTTCCAATTACCTCCGACTCAGAATAGTACATGTGTTGTGGAATTAATGAGGACATTTCCCCTCCTTCATGCCGATGGCCTCATGTACTCCATGCATGGTTGAAATTGAGAATGGCTCTTCTGGTGAAACTGTGGGAACGTGCAGAGTTGTCAAGGTGCTAATACTGTGGCCTCTATTGGTGTCAGTATTAACCACACCTTCATTCCACCCTACTCCATTACTCCCACCCGCTATCACCCCCCACCCCAGCCACCCCTACTCTCTCTCCAACCACAATCCTCGACCCTGCACCTGTCCTCTCTCTCGTCTACCCCGTAATTCGCGCCACGGAGCGTTGGTGTTTGATAGTCCAGGCGGCTGGGGAAGTTGGATGGAATGAACGTTAGGGGCAGTGAAAGCCGTGCTAAGCCAGGGTAATAACAGCGTGTAGGGCCCCAACTCGGCGGCATCTCCGTGATAAGGCAGTGGAGGAAATGTGGGATGGGGACTTAAGGGTGCCGTGATGTTTCACCCAAGCACCTCGTTTTAGTTTTAAAGCAAAATACGTGTAGGAGAGGTGGCGCTTTGACGCTTGTTAGTGTTGACCAGTGGTGTTGACTTAGATGCTGTCTGTTGTTGTTGACTCTTGTTAGAGTTGAGCGTAAAGGCGGGAAGCCATGATTGTAGTAGTGGGGTATTATTGCTGTTTTGGATCCACGGTGTTGACATTTTTGCTGAGCTTGTTGACAATTTGGAAAAGTTATTGTACTTGAGTAGATCTCAAACTGCCTCAGGCGTTCTGTCCGAAGCCCTATAATTCAGTCGTGCATGTATTTTAATGGGGATAATTTTCGATCTGCGAAGTGGAAAGTGTAGGATGTCATCGGTTAATGAGAGAGTAGAAGGGAATTAGTTAGCTCTTGGACGATCAAGACTGCAATCTATCCTGTAAACTTAGATCATCTCCTCATTTTGCTCTCAGCTGTCTGGTGTCGAGACGCTGGTAATAACTGCCTACCAGCGACTTTCCCTGGGACTAATGGCTAAACGAAGATTTCAGGCAGATTGGAGTTGAGGAAATGTGGGGGAGGGGTAGGGTATATGGGAGGCAAGTTTTGGATAACTCTGTGATCTTTCCCTCCCATTCGCTGGGTTGACTCCCTGAAATAGGTGCAGACATCCGAATGGGTTTTGGTTGAAAGATCGCCTACCTCCCTCTCTCTCTCTCTCTCTGTCTGCTCTGCCTGCTCTGCCTTTCCTCTGCTGACCACTTCCACTAGGCAGCATTTGAGTGAAGCCAGACATGCCTGCTGACTGTCCCTCTCTCTGAACCTCCTGTAGGTTCGGGGTAAGAATTGACCCACCGCGTCTCCCTACGCGATTCGTAAGAGGCGAATAACTAGGGACACCGTGACTGGATTAAGTTTACTCTAAACTGTTAAAGTGATTTTCGTGCGTAATGGCCTTACATAGCCTACAAGTACAAGGCTGATAGGCCGTAAAACTCCGTCCATCCATCCATCCCCCTCTCTGCACGGTGCCACGTGCAGGTTACCAAATAGGGTAAGCTGTCTTCCACTCTACTTGTTCAAGATTCCATAAAGGTACACAGGTGTTAGTGTGGGCCTGAGCTCCCTTTACCAGCGTGCCTGTATGTGCGTGCCTGTATGTGGGGGATGGGGTGGGGGTGGGGAGTGCGCGCGCCCAGAGAATGTCTGTGTACTATGCGTCCAAGCGTGTGTCTTCGAAATTGATAAAACCACAAATGCGATGTAAAGTTTTTTTATTTTACAAAACAAAGACGAGTTTACATGGAAATACAGTAGTCGCCGCTTATTAAAAACACATTGGGACCGAACAATAGTGTTTTTAATAAGCGGCGTTTTTATTAACCGTTTGCGTGTTGAACATGTCCGTCAGTAACGATGTAAATCCGGACCGGACAAACTGTTTTTAAAAAACGGCTGTTTTTATTAACCGCGTGTTTTATAAGCGGCGACTACTGTAGTAGGAAACAAGATTATTACGAGGTGCACATTTTGGACTGAAGTGTTAGTGTCAGGCCCCAGAGGAAAATGCATGTATTTTGACTTTGCAGGAGAGTGAGTAATAGTCATGGTTGTATCATCAAGTGCTACGAGCCATAGGCAATCTTGTCTTGAGCTCTGGGATTTGTATTCGAATTCCCCCCCCCCCCCCTTCTCTCTCTCTCTCTCTCTCTCTCTCTGTCTCTCTCTGTCTCTCTGTCTCTCTCTCTCTCTGTCTCTCTCTCTCTGTCTCTCTCTCTCTCTCTCTCTCTCTCTCTCTCTCTCTCTCTCTCTCTCTCTCTCCTCTCTCTCTCTCTCTCTCTCCTCTCTCCTCTCTCTCCTCTCTCTCTCTCCTCTCTCTCTCTCTCTCTCTCTCTCTCTCTCTCTCTCTCTCTCTCTCTCTCTCTCTCTCTCTCTCTCTCTCTCTCTCTCTCTGCTGTATTTTTGCGCTCGCTTTAATGTGCCAGCATGCTGGCTGAGAAGAGATTCGTCCAACCAGTGTATTTCCACCTATAATTAATTGCAAATAGTTCTTTGTCTTTTCCAATGAAGACTGATACACGTTGCTGATTGTAAGGTGTAATTGGCAAGTTCAAAAGACGTGTACATTTCCCTTCGTTGCCATAAAGAGACTTGGAGAAAACCTCCAGAACGTTTGGAAGAGGCTTAGATATGCAGTATTTGCAGTTTGTTGGCGGGTAAAAGTTCCGCCCAGATACACCCCCACCCATCCACCTCCACACACACACCTTTCCCCCTCTCTGTCGCGAGTTTGTGTTAACCGACCACTAGCGAATATCAGAGCGGCAGTGTCTATTGTGTTCTGAGGTGCTGTGTGGACGCGTATGAGGATAATGGCGGGCCATTGACTTTAACGATCGACCCAGTCCCAACGGGGAGACCGCTGCCTTGTGGATTGGGGAAAGTGTGCCCCCCTGCAAAGCCCAACACGCCACTCGTCTCCTGTGTCTCCTGTGCGCCACTGCTCGGTGGTTGAGACTCGGTGAAGATTAGCAACGTAGAATCAGTCAGGTCAGGCTGTGATGTGGAGTTTGGTGTCTGAACCACTTGTAGACTGCCATTGGAGAGTCCATGGAGATGTGTGCGCGTTGCGTTGCGTACCTGGGATAAACACTCCCAGGATCACCCAAGTGGGCGAGATGATTGCGTGTGTGACTGTTTTTGAACACCCCGCCATATAGGCAGCCACACTCCGTCTTCAGGGGATTTGATCTCTGTCTCCAGAGAATGCCAGTTGTTATGTTAGGAGCTTACCACGGCTGAAGATAATCCCCATATCACAGTACAACATAACAACATTTTGCTGTAGGCTTGGTTTTTGGCTGGAGTCAACAAATAACAACAGCCTTTGCCCAAGGCAAATGGAAATGTGTCATGCAGGCGTGTTTCTTGGTCTGCTCCAGGCAGCTTGCGTAGTGGCTTCTGAACTCCCTAGGGTGAAGTGGTCCCTTGTTATGGAGTTCTCCATAGTTCTCCATGCTACCTGGATCGGTTATCTGGCTGTGTGAAGAGTACATTGAAAGGGCCTATTGCTTGGTGGTGGGGTGGGAGTGCGTGGGTGGGCCGCCAAGTGACCGGAAACATGAGAGAGAGAGAGAGAGAGAGAGAGAGAGAGAGAGATTTGGATGGTGAAGGATTGGGGTGTGGATGAGAGGTACACAGACCCACCATTTGACGGCAAGATACACAGACACCGAATGCAAAACGAAAAAATTATGGCATCCGCATTATATCTCAGTCGAACATCACGGTAAGAGTCGCAGGGAAAAGATTTGCGCTCTTCCCGTTGAATTTACCATAAACTCCCTTTCTCAGTTACTCTGCCCCTCTCTGACAGTGGACTGTGGACAGAGAACAGCAGAGGCACACAACCGCACAGTGTGGGGCTTGAGTCGGGCTGAAGCCCTGGTAGAAGGGAAGCCCCCCAAATGGCGAAGTCTGCAGAAATCTGGAGGGGGTGCTCATCAGGTCCAGCGTCTGAGAGGGCCGCCTAGCCGCTCCGGTAGGCTGCGGGGCTTCTAGCTCGCCTGCAGGGGCCTCTCTCGCCCCTGATGACGTAGCAGTTATGACGTCACACTGACGCAAAGGGATGACCGTGTACCACTGTGTAGTGCGTTCTTCTGGTTCCAAGGGAGAGGGGAGGGCTAAAACAGGTCTGCTGCATTAGTTGAATGGAAGATGTAGTTGCATGCATCTCGTTTCGCTTTTGTTTAAATTATCGTTCACGAATTTATTAGCATTAAATGCATCCTTTGGAGCGTACCATCTCCAGCAAAAATTCACTCACTAGAACCATTAGACCAGACGCTGAGTAATTAGTGATCTGGTGGTAGCGCCCTCGCGGAATATCTTGAAAACTTTGACATCCAGCACATATGGTAGCTGTGGAAGGGATGCCCGATGCCCAGCCCACTCCCTACCTGTTGTGCGAAGTGTGGCTAGCTCTGGCTCAAGCTGGGTCTGTCTGGCTGTGCAAGTAGGAATGGCTCTCATAGGATGAATCTCAGTGCGTCTCGCGAGTT
>JAWQFJ010006558.1:0-15000 GCA_034096865.1 Theodoxus fluviatilis | reverse complement strand
GGTCAGTCACTCAGTCATAAAAGGGAGAGAGTCGGTCAGTCACTCAGTCATTACAGGGAGAGAGTCGGTCAGTCACTCAGTCATTAAAGGGAGAGAGTCGGTCAGTCACTCAGTCATTACAGTGAGAGAGTCGGTCAGTCACTCAGTCATTACAGGGAGAGAGTCGGTCAGTCACTCAGTCATTACAGTGAGAGAGTCGGGTCACTCACTCAGTCATTACAGTGAGAGAGTCGGGTCACTCACTCAGTCCTTACACAGAGAGAGTGAGAGCCATCACAAGGCGCTGTGTGTAGTGGCGTGGCCCTTGAGCCTTGTTGACTCCAGGCAGGACAGGGGCGGATAACCCTGTTTCTCGAGGAGGGGTAGCACGCCCCGGAATAGGCCCGCTCTCCCTCCGAGTGTCGGCAGCTTTGATCTGGCGTGGGGCTGCTGGAGGAGTGGGCTGCCCACTACAATGGCCTGATCCCGCCGCGGTGATGCGTCCTCAGAAACTTCGCTCTCCCTGTCTTGCCCTTCAGCCTTCTCCTTGGAGTGAGAGGGGGAGACGGGAAGGCTGGGGAGCGGAGAGAGAGAAGAGGTGAGAGAGTGGTGAGAGAGAAGGGGAAGGGTGAGGAGGAGGAGGGGTCGGGGGTGTGAGTGGGTCGGGGCCCACCGCCAGTGCAGCCCATCTGTTTGTTGCCCTTGTTGATGTGGCTTGTGTGTTTGTGTTCTTGTCACTGGCGTTGCGTTGGCGGCCTCTGTTTGTGCGTGGAGAGTCCGGGCAAACGGGCGTGTTTGCCTTCAATATTGGCCGTCTCTCCTGCTAATGCCCCAAAGAAACAAGAATCGGTGAACACAAGCGCCGTCTGTGCTAGGGGATTGAGGCGACACATTCTTCAAGGGACTGTCTTGGCTGCCGCTCCTCCCCCCTCCCACCCCCCACCCCTACCGATCTCCATTACCCCCACCACCCCCCAACCATACTCCCCTTCCCTGCTCCAATACTCTTGATCTCATTCTCTCCCTAAAACCATGCCAATTTATAGAAGTTATATCTCCCATCCCCACGCCCCTCTATTATTTGCACCTTTGGCATTGCCTTCCACCCCCACCCCTACTCACCCACCCCTAAATCTTCCTCTTTCTCTAACATGTTCATCCTTCCCTCTTCCATGTTCATCCTTCCTTCCCTCTTCCATGTTCATCCTTCCCTCTTCCATATTCATCATCCCCTCTTCCATGTTCATCATCCCCTCTTGTGGCTTCTCGCTTTAGATCTTGGCTCCAGTGTTTAGCGAGGATTTCTCTCTTTCCTTTCACCGTCTCATGCATCTTCTCCTCCGCCCATCCCCATCCTCACTCCAACAGCTTACCCCTGCCCCCCACCCCCACCCCCACCCGTGTCTGGGTGCAGACAAGTGGCAGTGGCGGGGATTGCTTTGAAGGGCTGACTGAGAGCAAGGGGCCAGGCTGTAGCAAGGCCTGCCCCTGCCTGCCCATTCTGCCCCTGCTGTCAAGCCGTGTGTGCACTGTAGAGCCCTGGCGTCTGATACACCCTGCACCTCACGCCTCTCTCTCCACCCCATTAGCTCTCTGTGTATGTGCCTGCAGGGGTGTGGGGGGGATGAAAGCAGTCTCGTGCAGCAACATACCTCCATTTGCGTGCTGAGACTCTCCATGGTGTCTGCCTTCCAACTCACCCACGCACCCCACCCACCCACCCTCCCTCCCTATCTCAAACCAATCGTTTCATTGTGTGAAAAGCCGTCACTGACACTTCTGTACTTTGACAGAAGCGCGCTACATACCTAAGAAATATCGCTGTAGCCTGCCTGTTCTTCGACAAATCCTTCTCTCAGCCAGAGCCCGTGATTACCAGTACTTTGACCACAGGCTGCCTCGACACGTAGAATAGCGTCAGCCCCACCATGCATGCCCATTGTTTAACTAGGACCAGTGTGCTTCAACCAACTGCTGGTGTGCCACACTCGCACCATAGCTGATGGGAGAGTTTCTTGCAACTGTCTGGTCGCCCTACACACTCCGTTTGTCGTCCAAGAAGCGTGGCAGCATCCATACTGAGTTTTAGTACGTGTTCTTCCTTTCATACGCGAGTTTTCCCACCTGTTCTTCCTTCTACACTTGATTTTTTCGTGTGTTTTCCCCTCCACATTCGAGTTGGTTTTTTCCCTGTGTTCTTCCTTTCATTCGTGAGTTTTTCCGTGTACTCTTCATTCCACCCTGACTTCGTGTTCTTGCTACAGAGTCTGGCAGTGCCAGCGAGGAGTCTGAGGGTAACGACTCTGAGGAGAGCGACCCTGACAAGGACCTGACCACCCTCAACAACTGTGACAACTGCAAGACCACCAGTGACTGTGAGTATCTCTTGTGTGTGTGTGTGTGTGTGTGTGTGTGTGTGTGTGTGTGTGTGTGTGTGACGTCGGTATGTATGTGTGTGAGAGGTCGGTATGTATGTGTCTGTGAGTGTGTGTGTGTGTGCAAAAGTATGCAAAAGTGTGTGTGCGTGCATGTGTGCGCGTGCATGCGTGTGTGCGCGTGCAGTGTGTGCGTCTATGTGCGTGCATTTAGCTGTGTTTTTATGCATTTGAGCCTGGACCACCATGTGTGCGTCTATGTGCGTGCATTTGTGTGTGTTTTAATGCATTTGAGCCTGGACCACCCCCCACCCTCTCTCTCTCTCTCTCTCTCTCTCTCTCTCTCTCTCTCTCTCTCCTCTCTCTCTCTCTCTCTCTCTCTCCCCCTTCTCTCACTCTCTCCCCTTCTCTCTCTCCCCATTCTCTCTTCTCTCTCTCTCTCTCTCTCTCTCCTCTCTCTCATCTCTCTCTCTCTCTCTCTCTCTCTCTCTCTCTCTCCTCTCTCTCTCTCTCTCTCTCTCTCTCTCTCTCTCTCTCTCTCTCTCTCTCTCTCTCTCTCTCTCTCACACACACACACACACACACACAATGCATACATACGTGTGGAGATAATCGCCACTTATTAATTCATATATTCTATACGCGAATAATTCAGCACGCCATTCGTGCTTACTACTTAAAGATCCCATAGCTTGTGTTTTGTAGCCTCGACTGAGCACGAGGTTGTCATATCACCAAGATCAAGACGGACATGATGGGTTGTCGCCATCTGCTTTCTGTTGAGGACGCTTACAACCTACAGCCCACAAGCAAAACTGTCTAGCCCTATGCAACAGCAGTTCTCACCTCAGTAGGACAACATAGCAAGCGTCCGTAGCCGCTCAATGCCCCCTCATGTGCTGCAGACGCTGAATGCTGGGCTGTCGGGATTTTCTCCAATAGAGACTTGATAGTCGACATCCCGATCTGTCCCTTATACGGGATCACGCTGTCCAAATGATGGAGATAGACGACAGGGTTAGTGGTTAGGAGACAGCGGATGGATGATTATGTGAATAGGAAAATAAAGCGACGTGTTGTTAGTGGTGCCCAGTTCTAGAGATAGAGGAGTGGGGGTTGCTGAAATCTACACGAGAATAAAGAATGTGTTATTGAAAGTTAAGGTTTTGATGCAAGAGCGATGGTAATTGTAAGGTTAGAGGATAAATGACGCAGGAAAAAAATCGAGAGAGAGAGAGAGAGAGAGAGAGAGAGAGAGAGAGAGAGAGAGAGAGAATGCCATTCAGACAGGAAAGAACACAGTCTCGTGTGTACTAAGACGAGGGAGAGATGGTAGTTGTAAGAATAGAGGTGAGATGAAGCAGGGGAGGAAACATACACTGAGAGAGAGTGTCATTCAGACAGGAAAGAACACAGTTTGTGTGGAATGAGACAAGGGGGAGAGAGATGGTTGTTTGGATAGAGGCGAATGATTTTTGGGGGGGGCCGAGAAGGGCTGCCATTCAAGCAGGTCAGAACACAGTCTGGATAAGGTTCGTACACGATCTTTGGTCTGGGTGTGAAGTACGGTGAAGAGGACGGTAGAAACCAGTCTTGCGGTTGGGAGGGTTGCGCTGATGAGCAAGACGGGTGACACGAGAGGAAGACTCGGGATCGACGTTAGAGACTGGGCATGGCGGAGTCCATCCAGATGAGGGAGACAGGGATCCGGATAGGAAGAAGGATGTTCCACGTAGATGGGGAAGGGGGGTGGAGGGGGACTGGTATCAGGGCTGGCCTTTCAAGCCACAGCGTTCTTCATTACTTGGGGGGGGGGGGGGGGGGGGGGGGGGGGGGGCAGTGGCAGGGCGGACCTTTTCTGTGTCCCGTGTTTGAAGTGGGCCTCATTGATTTTTCACCCCAACCCAGGCTCCAGGCCGCTAGCCGCGACCACGCTGTCGTCTGTTGCCGCCTGCCCCGCCACTCACGCAGCCCGGGGGGGTAGGCGAGGAGGTGGGGTTGTGGGGTGGGCGAGGAGGGTGGGGGTTTGGAGTGGGCGAGGAGGTGTGAGGTGGGCGAGGAGGGTGGGGTTGTGGGGTGGGTGAGGAGGGTGGGGGTGTAGAGTCAGCGAGGAGGGTGTGGATTGGGCAAGGAGGGTGGGGTGGGCAAGGAGGGTGTGGGGTGGGCAAGGAGGGTGGGACGGTGGGCAAGAAGGGTGGGATGGGCGAGGAGGGTGGTGTGGGCGAGGAGGTGGGGTGGGCAAGGAGGGATGGGGTGGGCGAGGAGGGTGGGACGGGCGGAGGGTGATGGGGTGGGCAAGGAGGTGTGGGTGGGACAGAGGAGGGTGGGGACGGGCGAGAGGTGGGGTGGGGTGGGCGAGGAGGTGTGGGATGGGCGAGGAGGGTGGGGTGGGCGAGGAGGGTGGGGTGGGCGAGGAGGGTGGGGTGGGCGAGGAGGGTGGGGTGGGCGAGGAGGTGTGGGATGGGCGAGGAGGGTGGGGTGGGCAAGGAGGGTGGGGTGGGCAAGGAGGGTGGGACGGGCAAGGAGGGTGGGGTGGGCGAGGAGGTGTGGGATAGGCGAGGAGGGTGGGGTGGGCGATGAGGGTGGGGTGGGCGAGGAGGGTGGGGATGTGGGGTGGGGGAAAATCTGACCTAAGCTGGGGACTCGGGTGGTGGCTACGGATAGTAGTTGGAGATTGGGATGTTGGAAAGATGGGGCACGAGAATAGGTAGGATTAGTGGTATGGGGATGTGGGGAGGGAGAATGAGATGGGATGAGGAAGCGTTGTATGGGGTTAGTGGATGGAGATGGAGGTAGTGATATGAAGGGGGTTGGGGTAGGATAGGGAGAAGTGGTGGGGGGAGAAGAGGTGGTGAAAAATAGAAAGTGGGAGAGAGGATTGGAGGAGAGTGGTATGGGAAAACAAAGGGGGGAGAGGATGAGCATGGAGATAAGAGGCGATGTAGGTGGGGAGATGATTATTTGAGAAGGGGGGAGGGAGGGGGTAGGGCTGGGGAAATGGCCATATGATAGTGAGGTGGGGATAAGGAAAGTTGGTATTAGGGTTGGGTTTAGTGTCCATTTTGAGTGGGGTCATGGACAGTGGTTCTAGTTCAGGGCTGGGTTTAGTGTTCATTGGAGAGGACACATGTACACTGGCGCTAGTTAAGGATAGGGTTTAGCGCCGTATGGACACCGATTCTAGTTTAGGAAGGGGGATCATTTCAGCCAAGGACTTGAGTGGCCGAAGTCTAGTGTTGTGTTGTCAAGGAGGGTGGCAGTGAGAGCATAAGGGATGTCTGTGCTGTCCATGTGGGGGTTTCATTGTAGCACAGACATGGCATGACAGGTGTAGGTGTACACAGGTGTGATGGGAAAGTAACAGCGATTACAATTGGTCAGTTGGAAATGCATGGTGTTCGTTTTTCTGACCCATTATTGTGCAGGTTGCTGTGCAAGAGTTGGGCTCAGTCTCTCGGGGTGGTTTGAACTTGCGGTTAGAAGTGAACGATCTGACCTTGTCCCAATGCCCCACAGTAGCCTCTG
The DNA here is from genome assembly GCA_034096865.1 of Theodoxus fluviatilis. NCBI lineage: Eukaryota > Metazoa > Mollusca > Gastropoda > Cycloneritida > Neritidae > Theodoxus > Theodoxus fluviatilis. The sequence goes on along the minus strand of JAWQFJ010006558.1, from coordinate 9,121 downwards.
CTGCTGCTAAGGGCTGTCCCTGGCTGAGCCACTGGAGCAGGCCCCGAAAGCTCTGCAGCCTGGGGTTCCAGTTGTTGTGGGGAACATCTAGAGGCAATGGCCATGTCTTACTCTTCTTATTAAAGTTACCACATTTTCTCTTGAATGAAAACTTTGAATTGTGTGTTACCTTATCTAACCCGGAGAAAATCCTCCGTGCACTGCATGCATGACTGAAGTTTTTCATGTTGTTTTTTTTACTTGTTGACCAGTCATGCATAGATAAATACTTCCAGTGCAATTGTGGATGGATAGACACGCCTTGCCTGAGGACAGTCCTTATTTGATGAATTCACTCCAACAGACCGACGCCGCAGAAAAACATGCGCCTGTCTATCAGATCAATCAGAGGCTGTGAGCGCTCTGACAAAAGCCATCGACCTGCATTTTGCCAGTTGTGCAACATGAACCACAAACAGCTTGCCCCACAGTGTAGAGTCCGCATGTGCTGAAAGCGCATCACTTGACAGTGGCCATCCAACAACAGGCTTCTTGGGACCTGTTGACTCAACACACCAATCAATGGGGAGGAAGGGAAGGAGTGTTGGTATTGGGTCATGAGCATTTGCCTTACAAGTGAGAGGGAGCCATCTCCAGCGCTCAAGAGCCCTAGCTCTGCTGGAATGGCTGGCAGACCCATTCAAAGGATGGCCACCACAACAGCTACCTACTCCACGTAGCACTGGAGCCTTCCTGGGCCCCTGGAGTAGAAATGTTGACAGCACACACAGCCGTTGCAGGGCTGAAATGCATGTAAGATTTTCACACAGGTTTGGCACTTGAGACAGCATGGAAATGCTGCTGTGTTGCCATAAGGAGAAAAGGCCTGCCATGTTGCTTCTTGAAAGCAACACTCCAAGAGGTTTTGCTGTGGTGGTGGCTGATTGTGTGAAGTGAACTTGAAGCCTCTGACAGCTATTGCTGTGGTTGGGTTGAGAAATAATAATAAATAATAATGAATAGCATTTATATAGCGCACTTCTGTACAACTCAATGCGCTGACATAACCACATTCACACGCAGACATTCATCAACAAGCTTACCCACATAATACAACTCATAATACAACTTACAGACCTAAGAATAAATACAACATACATGACCATGAGAAAAACCTACGATCAAGCCAAAACCAGTCGAAACATGTGAGTCTTCAGTTGCGACTTAAAAATTGATAAAGTGGGTGCGTCACGCAGGCCAGCCGGCAGCGAGTTCCAGACAGAGGGGGCATGCATTGAAACTAAAACTATGCTCACCAAAAGATTTTGTACTACGTCTAGGAATTTTGAGAAGCTTTTCATTTGCTGAACGGAGAGAACGGGATGGTTGATATGTGCGAAGGGATGCCGAAAGATACACAGGAAGAGTACAGACATGCACACACATACACACACACACACACACACACACACTCACACACACACACACACACACACACACACACACACACACACACACACACACACGCACGATAAAGCTGGGCTGGAAAGAAGAAACAGAACAGCAGGAAAACTAAGAGGGTAGAGACTAGAACCACATCCATCACTGATAATCTGTATTGATCAACCAGCTGTATCTTTGAACTTTCCTGTCTGAATGTGGTTTTAGATACATCAAGCGTTAGACAGCACCTGAGTCTAAAAGGTTTTGTCACAGATGTAGATGTTCCCATGTATAAGAACTTGCATCTTTCAGAGGGTTTGGCAAGATGGGAGTGCGAGTGGAGTGATGTTGGTGTGTATGTATGAATGTATATATGTATGTGGGTGCGAAAAGATGTTTTCTTCCCCCCAATTTCTGTGTTTACCATAGGGGAATACATGTATATGGTAATGACAGATTGTGGACTTGTTACATGACTTAACATGTGAGGTGTGGTGCTTGCAGCACTGAGGCTACACAATGTGGAGGACAGATTGTGGACTTGTTACATGACTTAACATGTGAGGTGTGATGCTTGCAGCACTGAGGCTACACAATGTGGAGGACAGATTGTGGACTTGTTACATGACTTAACATGTGAGGTGTGATGCTTGCAGCACTGAGGCTACACAATGTGGAGGACAGATTGTGGACTTGTTACATGACTTAACATGTGAGGTGTGATGCTTGCAGCACTGAGGCTACACAATGTGGAGGACAGATTGTGGACTTGTTACATGACTTAACATGTGAGGTGTGGTGCTTGCAGCACTGAGGCTACACAATGTGGAGGGCAGATTGTGGACTTGTTACATGACTTAACATGTGAGGTGTGATGCTTGCAGCACTGAGGCTACACAATGTGGAGGACAGATTGTGGACTTGTTACATGACTTAACATGTGAGGTGTGATGCTTGCAGCACTGAGGCTACACAATGTGGAGGGCAGATTGTGGACTTGTTACATGACTTAACATGTGAGGTGTGATGCTTGCAGCACTGAGGCTACACAATGTGGAGGACAGATTGTGGACTTGTTACATGACTTAACATGTGAGGTGTGATGCTTGCAGCACTGAGGCTACACAATGTGGAGGGCAGATTGTGGACTTGTTACATGACTTAACATGTGAGGTGTGGTGCTTGCAGCACTGAGGCTACACAATGTGGAGGGCAGATTGTGGACTTGTTACATGACTTAACATGTGAGGTGTGGTGCTTGCAGCACTGAGGCTACACAATGTGGAGGACAGATTGTGGACTTGTTACATGACTTAACATGTGAGGTGTGGTGCTTGCAGCACTGAGGCTACACAATGTGGAGGACAGATTGTGGACTTGTTACATGACTTAACATGTGAGGTGTGGTGCTTGCAGCACTGAGGCTACACAATGTGGAGGGCAGATTGTGGACTTGTTACATGACTTAACATGTGAGGTGTGGTGCTTGCAGCACTGAGGCTACACAATGTGGAGGGCAGATTGTGGACTTGTTACATGACTTAACATGTGAGGTGTGATGCTTGCAGCACTGAGGCTACACAATGTGGAGGACAGATTGTGGACTTGTTACATGACTTAACATGTGAGGTGTGATGCTTGCAGCACTGAGGCTACACAATGTGGAGGACAGATTGTGGACTTGTTACATGACTTAACATGTGAGGTGTGGTGCTTGCAGCACTGAGGCTACACAATGTGGAGGGCAGATTGTGGACTTGTTACATGACTTAACATGTGAGGTGTGATGCTTGCAGCACTGAGGCTACACAATGTGGAGGGCAAGGAACCCAGCCTGAGGTGTGGTCCCTGTCTTCTCTACGTAAAGCGCCATGGGGAGGAGCGGCCCTTGACCCCTCCCACCCACCCACCCTACCTCTTCCAGCCTGTCCAGGACGAAGAGGAATCCCCCACCCCCCGCCACAACATGCGAACACGCCGTGGCAATACTGTGAGTAGCGCTGCTAGAGTTATGATGCTATACCACAAGAGGCACCTTTTAGAGTTTATTCAAGACAGATGGACAAAGTGACAGGCAGACAGATGGACAAATAGGCAGACAGATGGACAGATAGATGGACACAGACAGGCGGACAGACAGATAGACAGACGGTCACAGACAGAGATAGACGTCCAGACAGACTGGCAGGCAGAATGACACTAGGATGCAGACAGACAAACGTTAAATAACAATATCAAAACATGATGATAGAAGAATGCTGGAGTAATAAAAAAATGTCAAGACTAGATGCAATGGTTTCAGTTGAAATGAATATTTTTAGTAGTGATGTCTAGTATGTGATGAGCACTCAAAGAAGGGGACTGTTGCTCAAGACAACACATACAGATTCTATGCACATTTTGATGCATAATTCACTTGGTTGAACATATTTCAGGAATAGGTTGTAGCCACTGATGATTGCTCATGACAAGATGTGTATGAATGGCATAAAGCCTTTTTATGAAGACATGCATTCCAGTGAATGTTACTCACTCACTGCTAAACACAGATATCACTAGATCAGACACTCACCAAACACATCACACTGGAACAGAGGAAATTGGGCATTTTTAACAGTTGCTTCTCTCTTAACCTATGTGGCTTCTTTTTTCATGCAGTTTTAATTCGGCAGTACCAAGTACTTCTGTGTAGTTTTATGTAGATATGAGCTTCTTCATACTATGGCTGGCTGAGGTCCCATTTTTCTGCGCAGCAGACGGGAAGCAAAGGCAAGAAGAAGGAAACAGGAAGCAGTCCCGAGGGTAGAGAGGAGAGTCCAATCAACGGCACGCATAGAAACTCCACTGGTCGGAAATCCCCGTCCACCAACTCCTGCTCCTCCAGCAGCGACAAAGACTCGCCTCAGAAGAAGAGCAAGGTGAGGAAGACAAAAAGCAAGGATGGAATGAAGAAAGATAGAGTGTGAGATGGACGGATGGTTTGGGTGGATGGATGGAATGTTGGTGGGTAGGTGGATGGATAAATTGTCCTTTGGTGCCTCCGCAGTAGCACCAAAGAACTTGAGACAACAAGAAGCGTCACTCTAGTATCTTGTATAGTAAAAAAAGCAGGACGAGATTTTGCTTACGTCGCAGGTATTTTTTACGTCGCAGTCACTCACGAGTAATTTTTGCTTACTTCCCTTTAGTTTGGTTGGATCAATCATGAGTAGACGGTGTGGCCTGTGTTGCGCCTTTCTTGGCAGTTTTAACACTAGAGCAGTCACCATCAGTTTATTGTCAGTTTGAGATACTCACTGGCTCATAAAATCGGTAGCTAGAGCATAATCGCTCCAAGCATTGATTTCACTTGCCATGGTGATCATCATAATCCAACCAAAAACAAGGGACGCAACTCATGCAAACCGCCGGCTAAATCTCGTCCTGCGTAAAATCGCGGAGTGACGCTTCTTGTTGTCTCAAGTTCTTTGGTAGCACTATCAATGGAGGTGGATGCATGTATATTACGATACGGTGTTATCTGTGCTTGTGATGGTGATGAAGCAGTCAAGCTATGATGTCTCAAGATGTTTGTTCAGATCTGTCATTGACCAGACACTGCAGTACATTCAGTGTGGAGGCAGATGGCTGGCTGATTTAATTGAAAGAGTGATAGCTTGGAGAAGTGGAGGCTTCTGCAGAAGCTACTTAATTTTCTCAGTGGGATATTTTCATGAGAGACATTTTGTCAGAGAATGACTGTTTTCTTCATGTCTGTGCCTTAGAATGCTCATCTGTTTGTTTTTGCACCCATAGTATAAAATGGTGATATCTTCAGGTTTCACTTCGATAATCACATGTTGTGCCTATCTAATACAGTGTGAAATGCTATGAAATGTTAATATGATAATATTTAAGGGAAAACCTGCATGTTGCTAGTGGTGTTTTGCATAAATATGATGTACCTCTTCAGAATAACAAGGAGAACAGTCGTGCTGTGAAGAGGAAGTCCACTGTTGAGAAGGAAGACAAACCAAAGAAGAAGAAGGATCAGGTATGTGTCTTAATGCTTGCTTGCAAGTACTGAAGACAGTTTTCACTTTCATATGGAACTTTTTTCACTTGAAATGTCCATAATTAATGCCTTTGAATCTTTCAATGAACCATTTGATTGTCAAAATCCCTGTAGACAATCTAAGGCTTATGTATGGCACTTTCATCATGCAAGATCATTGCCACTGGACAGGCATTGTCCTAGTATCATGCAAAGCTTGCATCTATGCACATTACTTGACAGGTTGATTTGACATGAGCTAATGCCCGACTTGGCAGCCATTGGTGACAGAACATGACTCTTCTACAGGAACGCTCCGACTCTGAGTCGTGCTCTGAGAGTGGCAGCCTTTCTGGCAACGAGGAAGGAAACGAGGGAGACCTGGATGATAACAACCAGGTATGGCTGCAGGGACAGGCACTCGCCCATGATGCACTGGGACTTTGCACCTTCAGCTCAACTTCAGCAGTGTTTGTGGAGTTGCAGTAATAGTCGTGGCTTGACAACAGAAATGTATGTATGTATTTTCATTTTTACTGCGCCATTATCACAAAAACATGCTCATGGCGCGACAAGACGAAATAAAAAAGTTTTGAGGCCAGTCTTAAATGCGGCCAAGGTTGGACTAGCCCTCAGACCCTCAGGAAGTTGGTTCCAGAGTCTCGGTCCAACAACGCTGAAGGAGCGGTCACCGAAGCTCCGTAACCTTGTTTGTGGGACAATCAAGAGTCTTCTTTTTGAGGAACGGAGATTCCTTGTGGGGTTGTGAGGTCTAAGGAGTTCTCCGAGGTAGGTTGGGGCTTCACCAGATTCACACTTAAACACGATGGAGAGGGCATGTTGACTAACTACAGTTATTCCTGTCCGAATATTCCAAGATCTTGTCATTCCATTTATTTTACTGGAACGTGGCCATCTAGGACAGTCGGGTGGATCAAGAGAGGGAAGATGAAGGAACATTTGAAATCACATTACTGGCAAGATAGGTTGCCTGAACAATTTTCAGTTTGAAAGAATACAGCAATTCTCATGAATACTGCTTTGGAGTGTGTGTGTGTGGACAGAGTGTTCAATATTTTTAAATAGTTACTGTGCCTGTGGTCCTGCACGTGTTGGTCCAATTGATTGCACACATACAGCACCATTTATCTTGGAACAAGGAAAAAGTTCAGTACTGCCTGTGTTCTTGAAGTAATTTTTTCATTTTCCTCCTTCAGGACGATCTGAGCTGCAGCTCTCCTGCCGCCTCTCCCAGCTTGTCTGTGGAATCAGAGAACTTCAAACCCATCAAGACAGAGGCAGTGACTCCTGTAGAAGTACCTCACCCCCTACCTCCTCCCCCCCTCACCCAGATCCCACTGGAGGCCACCCCAGCCCCTGGACAGCTTCCACCCATCCCCTCCACCCTTCCCCTCCACCCCTCGGTGGCAGCCGTGGCCCGTCCCTGCTCTCGCTCACCTTCCCCCGCCCTGGCGCCCGCTCCAGTGCCCATGAAGACTGGGGATGAGGGGGAGGCCAAGCCACCCCCGCCCCCTCCCCCTCCCCCACTAGCTTCCATCCCTGGACCCTTCCATCTGCCAGGAGGCTTTCCTGCTGCACCTGGCCTCTTTGGGGTGCCCACTTCTTCGGCGGTGCCCCCACCCCCAGGGTTGGTGCCGATCAAGAGGGAACCTCTGTCACCCAAGTCTGCAGCCAACAGTGGCAGTGCCCCACGCTGGGAAGACGTAGTCAAGAAGGAGGTGGAGAGCCAGGTGCCACTGCCCCCACGATCTCCCCAAGACTCAAAACCTGCCACCAGCCAGAGTGCCAGCCTGTCTGAAAATCGTGCTGTGCCGGACATGACTCCATTGGCAGCCATGCCCATCCCTGCCTCCATGCCCCTGGTGAAGTCGGAGGAGGGTGGAATGATGGTGCCTCCCCACCCTGCTGTGGCCTCCTTCGTCCCGCTGCTAGGCATGGCTGGACTGTTCCCCTCCAACGCTGAGCCCCCTCCCCCCCTCACCTCCAACCTCGCTCGCCCCCCTGCCTCCTTGGGTGGGGAGCCGGGTGGGGAGCCTGGAAAGATCGGGGAGGAGAAGATAGAGGTGGAGGTGGAGTCTGAAGAGGAGGATGACCGTGAGGGAAGCCTGACCCCTGGTCTGACCCCCACGCCCTGCAGTAAAGAGGCACACAAGAGCCAAAATGCAATGTGAGTAGGATTGCAGGTGTAAGTGCCTTAGTGTGTTTGTGTTTATGTGTGTATGTATGCACATATGTGCACACCATGGAACCATTCTGTTCCCACAGGCAGGTGCACAAGTTAAATCATTCTTGAACCCAAGGAACAACTACTATGTATGCTAGTATGTGTTATTACATGGCTTTACTTGACCTACCTGCGATGGTTATTAAATTTATTAGAAGGCTTTGAGATATGAAAATATTCTTATATTTGAGTGTACACAGCTGCTCAGAAAGTATGAAGGACTTGCTATTTCATAGATTTAATTTACACACCTCGGGTAGCTGTGAAATTAAAAGATGGTCCTTCACTGGGACTTCATCAATTGCTTGAAATCTCTGTTGCATTTTGTTGTCTTTCTCAAAGTTGGCAGGATCAGCCATTGACAAATGTGTCTTCTCATTGAAGGCTGATGAAGATTCTGGACCGAGGCCCACGGAACACATGCTCTAGATGCGACCTGATCTTTAAACCTCTGCCTGACTCCAAGTTTGCCAAGAAGCGAGAAGAGCGAGAGAGGAAGTCCTCCTCCTCTTCTTCACACCCATCTGTCAAGGAGGAGAAGCCACAGGTGAGGTTTTGTGGTGTGAGTTGAAGTGATGTGTGAGGGTTGTGTGATATATGATGATCTCTGTGGCTGTCCGGCTCAGTGTGGGTTGAGAGTAGCTTTGATTCCAAGTGTGTTTATGGCAAAAGTGATGCTCTCTCTTGTACTTCTAATGTCTGCAGCATTGGGTGAGGGGTTATGTCAAAAAATCCACACACACACAAAAGGAAAAAATGTCTGCAGCATGCCATAGAGGCACAACAGAGCACATTGATCCCAATGAAGCAGGTGGCGTTGAGCAACTAGTGGCAAATGCGAGACGATAAGGAAATGTTCAAGAGGTTGTCGTGTCTTTTGTACTGAATATCCATTCAGTGTTAAGGAAAAAGGAGTGTGTGTGTTGTGTGTATAAGTATTTGTGCACTTGCTTTATATTTAAATAAATCTTGAATCCATATATCCTTGCTCGTGGTCTGTTCTCACTAAATGACAGAAAATGTACAGGGACTCAGTGAAGATTTTTGAGCCTCTTGTTCTATGCATGCTGCTTCAGTGAATGCTGATATGCTGTTCTTTTTGTCCTTGTGAATATATTGTTTTACTCTTTGGTCCATGTGATAGGACTATATGTATGCTTTGGTCCTTGTGAAAATATGGTCTGTATGCTTTGGTCCTTGTGAAAATACTGTTTGTATGCTTTGGTCCTTGTGAAAGGACTGTTTGTATGCTTTGGTCCTTGTGAAAGGACTGTTTGTATGATTTTGTCATTATGAAAGTACTGTTTGTAAGCCTTGGTCCATGTGAAAATACTGTTTGTATGCTTCAGTCCATGTGAAAATACTGTTTGTATGCTTCGGTCATGTGAAAATACTGTTTGTATGCTTCAGTCCATGTGAAA
>JAWQFJ010006556.1:0-32500 GCA_034096865.1 Theodoxus fluviatilis | reverse complement strand
CTTTGTTACCTTAACCACACCTTCTTTTTTTTGGCCTAATAGTAAATTATTGTGCCCAACATTGTGGATTATATTGCTTTGAGATAGGTTTCCCTCCAATGCTCGAATAAAAAATGACTAACTCAGTTTTTGCTACAAAGCTGATGTATTTAGTTTTTCATGGATAGGGATCGATGTATTGAGTTGAGCAGATGTGTTGGGTGGTTGTGTTGAGTCAATGTACTGAGATGAGTCAATGTGTTAAGTTCATTTGATGAGTTGAGTCAATGTGTTGAGTGAGTGTGTTGAGCTGAGTCAGCGTGTTACGTTTAGTTCATGTGTTGAGTTTACTTGGTACTCAAGTCGGTGTGTTGAGTTGAATCGATGCGCTGAATCAATGTGTTAATTCAGTGTACTGAGTCGATGTTGAGTCAGTGTGTTGAGTCAGTGTGACGAGTCAGTGTGATGAGTCAGTGTGTTGAGTCAGTGTGTTGAGTCAGTGTGTTGATTCAGTGTGTTGAGTCAGTGTGTTGAGTTGAGTCAGTGTGTTGAGTCAGTGTGTTGAGTCAGTGTGTTGAGTCAGTGTGTTGAGTTGAGTCAGTGTGTTGAGTCAGTGTGTTGAGTCAGTGTGTTGAGTTGAGTCAGTGTGTTGAGTCAGTGTGTTGAGTCAGTGTGTTGAGTCAGTGTGTTGATACAGTGTGTTGATACAGTGTGTTGAGTCAGTGTGTTGAGTCAGTGTGTTGAGTCAGTGTGTTGAGTCAGTGTGTTGAGTCAGTGTGTTGATTCAGTGTGTTGATTCAGTGTATTGAGTCAGTGTGTTGATTCAGTGTGTTGAGTTGAGTCAGTGTGTTGAGTCAGTGTGTTGAGTCAGTGTGTTGAGTTGAGTCAGTGTGTTGAGTCAGTGTGTTGAGTCAGTGTGTTGAGTCAGTGTGTTGATTCAGTGTATTGAGTCAGTGTGTTGAGTCAGTGTGTTGAGTTGAGTCAGTGTGTTGAGTCAGTGTGTTGATACAGTGTGTTGAGTCAGTGTGTTGAGTCAGTGTGTTGAGTTGAGTCAGTGTGTTGAGTCAGTGTGTTGAGTCAGTGTGTTGAGTTGAGTCAGTGTGTTGAGTCAGTGTGTTGAGTCAGTGTGTTGATTCAGTGTGTTGAGTCAGTGTGTTGATACAGTGTGTTGAGTCAGTGTGTTGATACAGTGTGTTGAGTCAGTGTGTTGATACAGTGTGTTGAGTTGAGTCAGTGTGTTGAGTCAGTGTGTTGAGTCAGTGTGTTGAGTCAGTGTGTTGATACAGTGTGTTGATACAGTGTGTTGAGTCAGTGTGTTGAGTTGAGTCAGTGTGTTGAGTCAGTGTGTTGAGTCAGTGCGTTGAGTCAGTGTGTTGAGTCAGTGTGTTGAGTCAGTGTGTTGAGTCAGTGTGTTGCTACAGTGTGTTGAGTTGAGTCAGTGTGTTGATACAGTGTGTTGAGTCAGTGCGTTGAGTCAGTGTGTTGAGTCAGTGTGTTGAGTCAGTGTGTTGAGTCAGTGTGTTGAGTCAGTGTGTTGATTCAGTGTGACAAGTCAGTGTGTTGAGTCAGTGTGTTGAGTCAGTGTGTTGAGTCAGTGTGTTGAGTCAGTGTGTTGAGTCAGTGTGTTGAGTTGAGTCAGTGTGTTGAGTCAGTGTGTTGAGTCAGTGTGTTGAGTTGAGTCAGTGTGTTGAGTCAGTGTGTTGATACAGTGTGTTGAGTCAGTGTGTTGTTTTCTTGCAGTCATATTGGATGCTCCAACTGGGATGACGTCGGATGTGTGGTCCCTCCTTTGGCAGCAAATAGCTGTCCACACCAGGGTCTGTGTCTCCTGTGTTTTGTAGCCATCCATCACCACCATCCCTCTCTCTTCCTCTGTCTGTGTCTGTCTATCTATATCAGGATCTGTGTCTCCTGTGTTTTGTAGCCATCCATCACCACCATCCCTCTCTCTTCCTCTGTCTGTGTCTGTCTATCTATATCAGGATCTGTGTCTCCTGTGTTTTGTAGCCATCCATCACCACCATCCCTCTCTCTTCCTCTGTCTGTGTCTGTCTATCTATATCAGGATCTGTGTCTCCTGTGTTTTGTAGCCATCCATCACCACCATCCCTCTCTCTTCCTCTGTCTGTGTCTGTCTATATCAGGATCTGTGTCTCCTTTGTTCCATAGCCATCCAACACAACCATCCCTCTCTCTTTCTCTAGATCTCCAACACCCTCATCCTTCTCTCCTCTGTCTCTGTGTCTGTCTCTGTCTATGCTTCGGTCTATCTCTTTCTCTTCCTTGCTTTATTTCTTTCTATCTTTGACTTTCTGTGTGTCTGTATATGTTTCTCTATGTGTGTGTGTGTGTGTGTGTGTGTGTTTGTGTGTGTATGTCTGTGTGTGTGTGTCTGTGTGTGTCAGTCTTTCTGTCTGTCTGTCTGTCTGTCTGTCTGCCTTTACCTCTGTCTCTCTCTGCCTCTGCCTGTCTGTTCATACATATGTCAGTCCCTCCCTTCCTCCTTCCCTTCCATTTCTTTGAAATCAGAAATATTTTGTTCTGACCACATCATGGATTTACTTTTCTGACCACTTCAGACTGTACAGAGATGTAGTTTATCACAGTCATTATGTCACTCATTGATATTGTTATTACTATCTTGTTACAGGTGTGCATGTATGATCGAGCCGGCCTGGGTTTTAGTGAGAGACCATATGAGGTAAGTTGTTGTGGAAGGGTATAAAGGGTGCATTTTATATTGCAACTTTTCACTCATTGATTGGTGCTCAGACTACATACTTTACCCTCTAGTCATTGGGCCATGCTTATCATCACTCCAGCACCATTGCAGCTGGCAATTTAGAACAACAAATCTGAATCTCTGTTGGATCACTCTGTAATTTTTTTCTCTCTCCTTTTTTCCCCATACAGAACGGCAGCATCTCAGACGAAAGAATGAAGCAGGGAGTAGACTTCAAAAATAGGTGGCAGCCATTTACAACAGAAAGGTGAGTACAGCGGTCCCTTTATCATCTCGAATATGTTTCCTGTAGTTTTTTGTGTTGTCACTATTACTGCATAATCAAGTCCTACTGGGTTTGGTGTTGTCAATGAGCTGTAGTTTCTTGCACCCCGTAGTTTCTTGCACCGCAGTCATTTGCTCTTGGGTGCTATTTCTCAGTGAATAATGTTCCACGATGCCTATCTAATTCATTCATTCATCTACCCTCACTCACTCACTCACTCACTCACTCACTCACTCACTCACTCACTCACTCACTCACTCACTCACTCACTCACTCACTCACTCACTCACTCACTCACTCACTCACTCACTCACTCACTCACTCACTCACTCACTCACTCACTCACTCACTCACTCACTCACTCACTCACTCACTCACTCACTCACTCACCTGCTCACTCAAGCACATACACACACGCATGCATGCACCCATCCAACCACCCACTCATCTTACTCACTCTCACTCATTCTCTCTCACTCACTCACTCTCTCACTCATTCACTCAACCATCAACCCACCCCACCTGCTCACCCACCCGCTCGCTCGCCCGCCCGCCCGCCCGCCCGCCCGCCCGCCCATCCATCCACCCACTCATTCACTCACTCACTCATCACTCACTCACTCACTCACTCACTCACTCACTCACTCACTCACTCACTCACTCACTCACTCACTCACTCACTCACTCACTCACTCACTCACTCACTCACTCACTCACTCACTCACTCACTCACTCACTCACTCACATTCACTCACATTCACTCACATTCACTCACATTCACTCACTCACTCACTCACTCACTCACTCACTCACTCACTCACTCACTCACTCACTCACTCACATTCACTCACATTCACTCACATTCACTCACTCACTCACATTCACTCACTCACTCACTCACTCACTCACTCACTCACTCACTCACTCACTCACTCACTCACTCACTCACTCACTCACTCACTCACTCACTCACTCACTCACTCACTCACTCACTCACTCACTCACTCACTCACTCACTCACTCACTCACTCACTCACTCACTCACTCACTCACTCACTCACATTCACTCACTCACTCACATTTACTCACTCACTCACTCACTCACTCACTCACTCACTCACTCACTCACTCACTCACTCACTCACTCACTCACTCACTCACTCACTCACTCACTCACTCACTCACTCACTCACTCACTCACTCACTCACTCACTCACTCACCCACCCACCCACCCACCCCCTCCCGTACTCATCTATTTCTCTCTCCATCTGCCCCAGGATGGTGGAAGATCTGCATCAGCTTGTGACTGTCAGCTCCCAGCAGCCGCAACCCTTCATCCTGGTGGGTGCAGAACTTGGCGCACTGGTCACGCAGTTCTACACACAGCTGTATGACAGGTAAGCCTCTCGTGGTTGGGAGATGGGGAGGTGCCATATTTGGAAATTTTTTTAATAAAGGAGTGTCAGATTGGAGGTGTGTTGAATAGGGTACAAGACAAAAAGGTGCAAACTTATGATGGGAAAAGTCATCATCAGGTACAGCTGATAAAAAGATGTACTAATTTAATGAGAGATATTCTCGGTAGTGTTATTGACTCAAATTGTTATTGACTGTGACGTGTTATTGACTGACATGTTTTTGACAGGGACATGTTACTGACTGAGGTATTGTTATTGACAGGGACATCATGTAGTTGTTACTGACAGACATGTTATTGACAGTGATGAGTTGTTGATAGTGTCATGTTATTAAAAGTGAATTATTGACAGTGAGGTATCGTAAATGGCTCCCCCAGTGGGTTCGGGGTAAGAATTGACCCACCGTGCCTCCCTACTCGATTCGTAAGAGGCGAATAACTAGGGACACCGTGACTTGATATGCGTTTACTCTATACTGTTCAAGTGATTTTCGTGCTTAATGGCCTTACATAGCCTACAAGGGCTGATAGGCCATAAAACACCATCCATCCATCAAGCCATCGTAAATGGCAGTGACATGTTTTAGACAGTGAGATGGGGTTAATGACAGTGATATGTTTTTGACAGTGAGGTAGTGCTATTGATGGTGACAGTGTTTGTGATGGTGAGGTATTGTTGTTGATAGTTAGGTATTGTAATTGACACTGACATGTTGTAATTGACGGTGGAGTCTTGTTTTTGACATGAGATGTTGTCACTGACAGTGATATGTTACTGACAGTGTAGTGGAGTGTTTTTATTGACAGTGAGTTGTTATTGACAGTGACAAGTTGTTATTGACTGTAACATTACCAATATTGACAGTTACGTATTGTTATTGACCGATGTTATTGACAGTGACATGTTATTGATAGTGAGGTATTGTTATAGACAATTATGTTTAGACGATGACATGTACTGTAGCAATTCCCTGTAATGTGTTGTCATTCACATGAGGTGTTGTTACTAACAGCAATGTGTTAATGACAGTGGTGTGTAGTGATTGACAGCAAATTGTTCTTGACAGTGAAGTGTTGATATTAACAGTGCCATGCTGTTGACAATGACATATTGCTATTGACAGTGATATGTTAATATTGACAGTGCCATGTTATTGACAGTGAGGTGTTGATGTTGACAGTGAGGTGATGTTATTGACAGTGAGGTGATGTTATTGACAGTGAGGTGATGGGGATGGTGCTTGTCAACCCACTGCCTGACACACTGTTCCAACAGGATGCCGGGCTCTGGACCAAGTACTGGTAAATGTCTCCATCTCTCCATCCATCCATTCATCTCTGTGTGTCTCTCTCTCTGTCTCTCTCTCTCTGTGTCTCTCTCTGTGTCTCTCTCTCTGTGTCTCTCTCTGTGTCTCTCTCTCTGTCTCTCTCTCTCTCTCTCTCTGTCTCTCTCTCTCTCTCTCTCTCTCTCTCTCTCTGTCTCTCTCTCTCTCTCAGTCTCTCTCTCTCAGTCTCTCTCTCTCTGTTTTTCTCTCTCTGTGTCTCTCTCTGTGTCTCTCTTTCTCTGTCTCTGTCTCTGTCTCTGTCTCTCTCTCTCTCTCTCTCTCTCTCTCTCTCTCTCTCTCTCTCTCTCTGTCTCTGTCTCTGTCTCTCTGTCTCTCTGTCTCTCTCTCTCTCTCTCTCTCTCTCTCTCTGCCTCTGTCTCTGTCTCTCTCTCTCTCTCTGCCTCTGTCTCTGTCTCTCTCTCTCTCTCTCTCTCTCTCTCTCTCTCTCTCTCTCTCTCTCTCTCTCTCTCTCTCTCTCTCTCTCTCTCTCTCTCTCTCTCTCTCTCTCTGGTTTTCCTTTTATGGTTATTTTCTCTGTAATGCTTTTTCTTCATGTCTTTCTCTGCTATCTGTTGGACTCTGTTTGAGACTCTGTATGCGTGTGTGTGTGTCTTTAGTCTTTGTGTGTTTAAGTGTGTGTGTGTGTGTTGTGTGTGGGTGTGCACATGTGTGTGGGTATGCATGTATTTGTGTGAATGTATTTAAAAGTGTGTGTGTGTGTGTGTGTGTGTGTGTGTGCCGCAGGCATGTGTGTGTGTGTGTGTATTAAAGTGTGTATTTGAGTGTAAGTGCATTTTTGAGTGCATTTATGTTTATATGTATGTGAGTGTGTATTTTTGTGAGTGTGCATGCATATGTACATGCATGCAGATGTGTATGTGTGAGCAGTCACACCTCCATATATGTGTGTGAGGTATGTATCGTCACACTGTCTACTGCACTCCTTGTTTGCTCCTGTGCAGGTTTGGACAGCTGTTGCCGGGATACCAGACGCTACAGCTGGGAGCAGCATTGGGTCTCTCCAGGCTGGCGCTCCTGCTGGGAGTCTTCCAGCACCCACTGGCCTCGGCCGACCTCCCGGACCTTGTGCACCGACGCCAGGTCAGCTTGGCACATGTGCACCGATTGCTCTCACTGAGCTCAAATGAATTGAATTTGTGTACGTTAATATTATGCAAGGCATGGAGCACACCGCATAATGATACTGTCAATTTCACCTAAGTACATTGCTTTTTGACTCACATGTGAAGCAAAAGTGAGTCTATGTACTGAGCCGTGTCGTCCGTCCGTCCGTCCGTCCGTCCGTCCGGGCGTCCGGGCGTCCGTCCGGACGTAAAAAACTTAAACGTTGGATTTTTCTCGGAGACTATTAAGTCTATCAACACCAAATGTGGCATGATGGTGTATGATGACAAGGCCTCAAAAAACATACATAGTGACTTGACCTTGCTTCAAGGTCAAGGTCACAGGAGCCATAAATGTGGTCTCAAAAACAGTCATTTTTCACATTTTCCCAATTTTCTCCCACGTTATTGAGAATGGCAACCTTAGCTACAAGTGGTATATAGGTCAAAGCAAGCCCTATCTTTTGATACCAGTTTGGTTGACCTTGCTTCAAGGTCAAGGTCACAGGAGCTCTTCAAAGTTGGATTGTATACATATTTTGAATTGACCTTGACCCTGAACTATGGAAGATAACTGTTTCAAACTTAATAATTATGTGGGGCACATGTTATACTTTCATCATGAGACACATTTGTTCACATATCATCAAGGTCAAGGTCACTTTGACCCTTATGAAATGTGACCAAAATGGGGTAGTGAACCACTAAAAGTGACTATATCTCATGGTAGAAAGTGCCAATAAGCACCATTGTGCTTCCTATGTCTTGAATTAACAGCTTTGTGTTGCATGACCTTGGATGGCCTTGACCTTGGGTCAAGGTCACATGTATTTTGGTAGGAAAAATGTGTAAAGCATTTCTTTGTGTATGATGTCATTGGTAGGTTTAGTTGTTTGACCTTGACCTTGAAGGTCACCTGAAGGTCAAGGTCATATAAAGGTCAAGGTCAAGCATGTGAGTCGTATGGGCTTTGCCCTTCTTGTTTTTGTATAAATGGAAATGAATTAGATTTGTTATTGTCATCATGGTTACTATTGCCATCATTATCATCAGTCATCATCATCATCATCAGTGACATGGAGCAGAAAAGAGAAAAGTGGTTGTTAATGTACCATAACTGCATAAGATAGGGTCAGTAGGACGGCCTGAGCTTTTGTCTTCTTTCTAGAAGAGGTCATATTGAACATGAACCTAACTTTCTCGTACTGGAAACACCTTTCAGGGGCGAATGAGGGGGGGGGTGTTTCTGGGGTTTCCTGAAACAACACCCCCCCCCACCCCCACCCCCAAACAGCAAAAAAAAAACTAAAGTTTTACTTTGAGTGTCAATTTTGGGGGTATTCTTCAGTAACAAAATTTGCTGCCTGAAACTGGCAATGATCATCATCAGAATGCACCAGATTGCACCATTTAGCATCCTGGTTTTCAAAATTGTTCGGGGGAGCATGCCCCCGGCCCCCCCCCCCCTCCTAAAAAAAAGTTTGGAAACCCCCCCCCAAAAAAAAAATGAAGTGATCCGCCCCCGCCTTTTATAACTTACATAGTGGATTCCTTGAGTGCCCATAGGCAGGGAAAATAGGCCAGCATGCAGTGCATTGTTAACAGTCAAATTTTCATCTTTTTTTTTCTTTCCTTTTTTTTTTTGCATGATTAAAAAAAAAATTAGGGTCAGCAGAAGAAAAAAATGTTTACCATAACATAACTTTTTGTGGGCACCTAAAAGGAATGCTTATTTTGGCTGTGTGCACTGTTTTCTTCCAACTGAAATGAATAAAATGTATCTCTAGTATTGCTGTAATTGACCTGATGACTGACTGATCAATGTGATATCTGGGTTTTGAAAAAGAAGAAGAAATTCAAGCCATGACACATTTTGCCTTTATGACTGAAGTAGCTTCATGTTGCAATTTCCGGTATGCCTGCTGGTTCTGTGCTGGAAAAATATTTTCCTGTCTCTTGTTTTGCAGAAACATCTCCTCTGTCACCCAAGGCACATCAGCTCAATGGTGGATGAGCACCATTTCATTAACGATTCCATTTCTCAGCTCAGGTGAGTGGGATGTCAATTCCTATTTCTTAGCTGGATGCCCTGACTGAATATGGAAGTAGAAAATGAATGAATGAATGAATGAATGAATGAATGAATGAATGAATGAATGAATGAATGAATGAATGAATGAATGAATGAATGAATGAATGAATGAATGAATGAATGAATGAATGAATGAATGAATGAATGAATGAATGAATGAATGAAGTTTAGAGGCCAATCAGCCTTTCTAGGCTAAGGGTCAAGGTTGGTGTTGGTGGAATTGGCTCGAGACACCAACTGGACAGTAAAGAACATAAAATATGGGAAATTCCTTCCTCAGTCACTAATCACATTTAAAGACAAACACGCCACAAACCGAATTTTACATGAAGCAAATAACTCATTACAGATAAACACCTATACGCCACAAGCTGCCTCCAAAACCTATCTCACTAGACGAAAATACAGACAGAACTAAACCAAAACCAATTATTACAAATAAAAAACCCTTTAAAAACCCCGCACAGCGGGCTTACATAGTTCAAAAGCTTTTAGTTCACTTCTTCTCCATCATTTATTTCTTATCCTCTATTCTCACTTCGATCTCCCTTTATATAAGGTTTTTGCGCTAAACAATGGACACAAACCGCAAATCACGTGCAAAAGTGGTCATGAGATAACATTCAATCAAGGACAATTAAAAAAGCAGAGTGCTTTGCTCAGCAAAACACTGTCATCAATGGGATGGACACTTATCAAACCATAATTTAAAGGTGCACAAACCACAGTCAAAACAAACGCACACAAAAATAAAGCAACCACGACCACAGATCTAAGCCGCGGCAGGACAACTTTTACAAAATCAAAACACAACTGAAATAAAGCCACCCTAAATCTTGAGTCGTGACACTATGTAAGGTCATTGATAAAGGAAAATCACTGGAGCTGGTTAAAGTAAGAGCAAGAATGGCTTGATTTCCCCACGTGTTCACTCTCTCTGAATGGCATAGGGAGACGTGATCTCTCTGAATGGCATAGGGAGACGTGATCTCTCTGAATGGCATAGGGAGACGTGATCTCTCTGAATGGCATAGGGAGACGTGATCTTTCTGAATGGCATAGGGAGACGTGATCTCTCTGAATGGCATAGGGAGACGTGATCTTTCTGAATGGCATAGGGAGACGTGATCTCTCTGAATGGCATAGGGAGACGTGATCTCTCTGAATGGCATAGGGAGACGTGATCTCTCTGAATGGCATAGGGAGACGTGATCTTTCTGAATGGCATAGGGAGACGTGATCTTTCTGAATGGCATAGGGAGACGTGATCTTTCTGAATGGCATAGGGAGACGTGATCTTTCTGAATGGCATAGGGAGACGTAATCTTTCTGAATGGCATAGGGAGACGTGATCTTTCTGAATGGCATAGGGAGACGTGATCTTTCTGAATGGCATAGGGAGACGTAATCTTTCTGAATGGCATAGGGAGACGTGATCTTTCTGAATGGCATAGGGAGACGTAATGTAATTCCAGCCCACAAGGCGTTTGAGGGAGAGATACGTGGCTGCTAGGAAAAACTAGCGGGCCTTTGTTGGGATTCTGAATATCTGGGCATGTAATTGTAAAGCTGAAACTCATCATGGCATCAAAATGACTGACAGTAGGCAATGCAGATAGGATAGTCAAAGACTTCACTTGTCCAGTGATTCATCATCATCATCATCATCATCATCATCATCATCATCATCATCATCACTTGTAAAGCAGTTTGTTGTTTACTGTCAATTTTTAAAATACTTTTTTATTTGCATGGTCGAGAAAAAAAAGTTTAGGGTTGGCAGAAAAACTAGGGTCAGTTTCATTACTGTAACCACAACTATTTGTGTGTGTTTGGCCTAATCAGAATCATACCAATTTTTCGTGAAAATTCCTTTAAATACAGATTTTTCCATTTGAGTGTCAATCATTCAGATTTTTTTCCAGACTTTGATGTAATCATTACATTCTGGGGGACACCATTGCTGCTAAAATGAGTATCATGTCATGAGTCTCTGTTTGAAACTCCCTGCAGCCCTGAAAGAGTGCGCTGCAGAAGGCCAAGTCAGCGGAGAGGTGAACTCCCTGGGGTTCAAGCTTAGAAAAAGTCTGAAGTGCACAAGAAAAAAAAAATGACTGCAAACATTAACTGTACATAAAGTTCATACATCAAGTGGGGTTTATCAACGTTGTGGCCTAATATAGCTGTCACGGTTGGGGTAGGTGGAAATGTCTCAACCACCAACCGGACAGTAAAAAAAAACAACCCCCAAAAACGTGAAACTCCTTCCTCAGTCATTAATCACATTTAAGAACACACACACCACAAAAAGATTTTTACATAAAACAATCAACTATTACATTACACATAGACATCTTTCAAACAAAAACTCTCAATAACTGAAAACAATACTGAGGACTCAAAGAAAACAAAACAATTATTACAAATTTAAAAAACCTTTAAAATCGCCCAGCCGGCCAATTACAGTTATTAGTTTTCAATTAGTTCAATTCCAATTCCATTCTCCTTTATTATTCTCCATGAAAAGAAAAAGTGACCCTTTATATACACAATGCAGGGCGCTAAAAAACCAATTATTCTCAAAGGAAACGTTCTGCACAAGCCTCCGCAGATCTGAAAAAAAGCACACGTGTAAAACGTCCCAAAAATGCGGAGTCAGCAAGTGCTGACACCGCATAACACTTAAAGATGCATCACCAAAAAAGTCACAACATAATTTCGCTATACTTTTTTCTTAAAATAAAAAAATTAACTGAGTCGTGACAATAGCCTACAACTTGGCTGATAGGCCCTTAAACTCCATCCATCCATCCATCCATCCATCCATCCGTCCGTCCATCCATACGTCCGTCCGTCCATCCATACGTCCGTCCGTCCGTCCATCCGTCTGTCCATCCATCCATCCATCCATCGTATTATTCAAGGACGCTGTGTGTCACAGATTGTCCAGCAGATTAAAAGTGGTTATTCCTCTCTTTTTCCCCCTCTCCCAATTAAATTTTTAAAATTTAAATTATGAATATTTTGATTTAGAGTTTGGGAAAAGTGGAAAGTCTGATGAGTGAGTGTTGAGGGAGGGACTATGATGGATCAGGAAAGACTACAGGATGGTCTTGGGGATCTGGAATATCTGATCATTTTAGCCCAAGAATAATGATGCCAAAATTATCACTGTCTTGAATTGGCAATGTAGACAGAATTTGTCAAGGTCCATGGTACAGTTCTCTCCTTATAGCTCGACCTCCGATAGCTCGACACTACGTACATCTCGGCCATTTTGTTTGGTCCCGGCCATTAAAAAATATTCCTCTGCTTTATTTGATATTTTGCTCAGTGTGTGTTTGATGCACACACAAAAAAATCATACAAAACAAAAATTCTGGATCAGACTCATGCATTATGCATGTTGCACAGCGGCTGTGATTGCGTGAAAGGTGATCTGTGACTTGGACGATGCGGAAATGTTACTTACGTGACTTCCTGTGAACTTGACACTCTGTTCAGCTCTACAGGTTTTTATTGTCCCCCCTGCAATGCATCAAGTTAACTGGAGAGGAATGTAGCTCAGCAGGGAGACATGCATCAGGAGTTTGTATGTGTGTGCGTGCATGCATGCGTGTGTGTGTGCATGCATGTGTGGTTCCCACCTGAAGTCTGAAAGTGTTATTTCCCGTCATTCGCTGGGTGTGCAGCTCTGGATATAGGAAATGGAGAACGGCGTCACGGGTAATTGGGGGCTTGGTCCAAAGCCAGTTGAAAGGCAAAAGAGCAACTGCAGGAAACTGCTGACGCTGCTTTGCTGGCTGTGGGTGTGGCAGTCCAACCGGTGCCGAAAAAAGGCAGCCACCATCATTGAGTGGACACCCCCCAAAGATGCTATGTGATGCTTGGGGGGTGTCTGTGGTCCAGCTGCTGGAGCACTGGAACAGGCCCCAAAAGCCCCATGACCACGGGTGAACGCAGGTTCCAGCTGAGGAGGGCTGTGTCCAGGGGCAGCAGTTGTATGTAGTGCACTTGATAGAAAACTGGTAGAGGTGCATAGTGCTTAATCCATGCAGCTTGTGATGTGTTGTGTTGCACTGCCATGTGCCGTGTTGTGTTGTGCTGTGCTATGTTGTGTTGTGTTGTGCTGTGCTGTGCTGTGTTGCACTGTGCTATGTTGTGTTGTGTTGTGCTGTGTTGTGTTGTGTTGTGCTGTGTTACATTACATTGTGTTGTGTTGTGTTGTATTGCGCTGTGTTGTGTTGTGTTCCCCCACCGAGTGGGGGATTCTGTCGACTGGGCAACCCAGGATCTCCGTACACGCTGCCCAGGCTCGCGCCCTGGAGAGGTCACTTCAATGCCGTTAGCCGCGCCAAGACTTCACTTGCGACAAGTGCAACAGAGCATGCGGCTCAAGGATCGGGCTCTACAACCACAGAGAACGAACAACAACGAATGTGTTGTGTTGTGTTATGTTGTATTACACTGTGTTGTGTAGTGTTGTGCTGTGCTGTGCTATGTTGTGCTTGTTGCGTTGTGCTGTGCTATATTGTGCTGTGTTGCATTGTGTTGTGGTGTGTTATGTTGTGCTGTGTTAGTGTTGCATTGTGCTGTGTTGTGCTGCGTTGCATTGTGCTGTGCTGCGTTGCACTGCCATGTGCTGCGTTGCACTGTGTTGTGCTGCATTGCACTGTGCTGTGTTGTGTTATGTTGCATTGTGCAGTTCTGTGCTGTGTTGCATTCGATCGCTCTGTGTCCATTTATTTAATTTCATCAACTTTTCTATTTAGAAAATGAAAAAAATACTGCTTCTGTCAAGAAAAGGGATGAACCCCGATAAGCCATTGATGCATTTTCCTCTTGCAGAACAGTGAGGCTAATCAAGTCACTGCCCAGTAACGTCTCCGTGACACTCATCACAGGCAACTACTACGACGAACAGATGCCGAGCCCCCTGAACAAAGTGAGTAGACACGCTCGTCTATCTCTCCCTCCCACACAAACCAGTGGAAGGGGCTCTAACAGCCGGAGAGAATGAGTAAACTTAAAGTTTTAACTCTAGAAGATATACAGAGCCAACATTTTGGCTGAATTTTCTGATCAGCAGTTGCTTTGGCAGCTAAAATATTCCTCTGTGCCATCGAGCAACACTCCGGCTGGAAACTTCATTTCATGACAGGAGCAGATTAGAGCCGCTGTCTCTGAGCAACTGCTCAACAGGGAGTTCATCCAAAATTTCAGCAGTTTATGCTAAGTGTGCAAATGGTGTCCTCCCTGAGTGTTTTCCAACCACGCAATCATCTCCTTCCTGCTGCGAAAGCCATTTTTGCACTTAAAGGTAAAATACAAAGGTTCCCTTTTTTATATTGTGACTTTCCCACCCATTGATGGGCGCTCAAACGGCACACGCTTACTCCCTGGTCATCGGGCTTCTCTTTTTATCACTCCAACACCATCTCAACTCCCTGAGGAGCACGCAACCACGCCGCGGATAAACGCGCCAAAGTCAGCTTACACAAGTTTCCAGCTCAGTTCTCACACGTACCCGTTTTACTCCTGGGTGGGGAGAAGCAATGTGAGTACAGCACCTTGCTCAAGGATGCAACTCTAGGATCCACCCAGCTTCAAACACTGCACCCACCAGCCACAAGCGACTTTTTACTTTTCTTCCCTCCCCCCACCCTGCATTCCTCTGCTTGGATGAGTCCACTGGTGTGGCCCGTCTGAGAAAGTCTTTCCGAAGTCTCCAGCAGGAGCAGTCATCGATGGGACAGAGGAATACTTTGGAGGCCAGACTGATTGCTGAACAGTAGGATTGTCTGAAATTTGACAAATTCTGGGGTTTGAATTAGCCTTGAATTATATTCATGTGCCACCACACCAGAATTGGCTCGTATTGAAATTAGAGATTGATGGCGTCATCTCTTTCTTTTTTTTGTTCTGCAGGCGTGGGCAAAAGCAGAGAGAGAGCTGATTTCCTCCATCTTGCCACAGGCCAAACACATTCTCATCAATGGTGCCGACCACCACATGCTGTACAAGAAACCCTCCAACATTCTGGAACCCATTCTCAAAATGGTTCGCCTTTGGAAGCAACAACACAGGAGCACCGCCAAGAAAATGTGACTGTCTTGATAAATTGCAAATAAAAAAAGAAAAACGCTTTTTAATAAAGGAATGCTGAAGAATAAGAATGTGTTGGTGTGTGTGTGTGTGTGTGTGTGTGTGTGTGTGTGTGTGTATGTGTCTATGTGTGTGCCTACTTATGTGAGTTACTGTGTGAGTGCATGTGTGCATGCATACTTTAGGGGATACACGGCAGTGGAAATTGACAATTTGGGCTTACTTTGTTGATTTTGAAAACTTGGAAGATGTTAGATGTTTAGACTCATAGCAGGTGACTGTGAAACTGAAATGCAGCTGTACACTTGACTTCATGTGTGTAAGTCCTTCTTCAGTGACAATGAACATTCCAAATAGATTGTTGGCTGATTTCTCGGAATGTTGATTGTTTCATGATGGCAGCCTCATGGAGAAATAAATTTTTAATTTTAATTTGCGTTTGGCTTGTCTCTTTCTGTTTATATATATATAAAGACAGATGAGTAGTCTGTAATCTTACAGTGATAATTTTATGGAGGTGAGGGACCAGTGTCCGACTATAATCTAGGTCAACTAGAGCAGGGGGATCGATGAAGTCGCCCTGCCACATTGCAACTTCGCATTGCCATACTTCATTGGTCATCCTTCTCTTGTCCTAGAATTTCACAGAAAAAGTTCTAAAAGTCTGCCAGGCAGCTTACTTAGAATTAAAAAGAATAGGTTCCATTTGCCCCTACCTCACAGAAGACGCCACCAAAACACTAGTTACATCATACATACTTTCTAGGCTGGACTATGGCAACTCGATTCTAATTAGCTGTCCCAAATCTACAACTCTTCCGCTTCAACGTGTTCAAAATTCTGCCGCCCGTCTTGTCTGCAAAGCCCCACGAACCCAGTCTTGTACCCCCCTGTTGAAGAAATTGCATTGGCTCCCGGTAGACCTGAGGATCCAATACAAGTGCTGCTGCCTCTGTTTCAGAATCATCACCGGCTCTGCTCCTCTATACCTCTCACAACCATTCGAACTATACACCCCCGCAAGAACACTCCGCTCATCCTCTGATACTAGAATTTTTTATATCAAACCCTACACTCGCGATCAGCACGGCGGAAGAGCTTTTTCTCACTCTGCTGCCGTCGCATGGAACTCTCTCCCCCGCTCAGTCCGACATTGCGAAGATCTCGATTCCTTTAAATCTAACCTCAAAACCCTCTTTTTCACACAACACTTTGAAAAACCTCTGCATCAGTAATTTTCACACTTGTGGTATTTTTTTATCAGGTGTGTGCCTCCTGTCTAGTCTTGCTTGTCAGTATGTATTACTTTAATCTGTTTGCTTGTTTGTATGTTTTTGTGTTCTTTTTCTATGTTGCTATGGTTGTTTGCTTCTATGCTTGCATGAATCTGTTTCCGGCTTTTTCGTTGCTATAGTTGTTTGCTTGCTTGCTTGCATGGTTGATATGTTTGTTGCTTTGCCTTATTTGCTTGTGTGCTAATGTTCCTTTTCTATATTTCTGTTGCTTTTTCAGTTCTTGCATGTATGTTTGCACGATTGATGTCTGTTTGCGGCTTTATCTTGCCTTTTTGTTGCTATAGTTGTTTGCAGTTTGCTTGTGTGGCTAAGTTCTTTGTAAAGCGCTTTGTTCATAGAAAGCACTAAATAAATACTCATTATTATTATTATTATTATTATTATTATTATTATGCTTTTGCTGAGGATCATCTGAATTTCAAGCCTTACACTAACAGAAAACATATTAGTAAGAATTCTAGGTCATAGGTTATTTAATGACCAAAATAGACAAGACATCTTTAAGTAAGTTCATGAGCAACATCATTTTATGCAAATTAAAATTTATTAGAAGTTGATATGTAGTCTCTTGATTTTTTTGTTGTTGATTTCTTAAAAATAACATAATTTCCCCTGTTTTCATCATATCACTATCATTATTCTCATCAGCACACTAGATACAGCCTTTATTTCATTTTTTCATTTATTCTAAATGAACTGAACCAAGAACAGCATCAATATTTGATTAAAAAGTCTTGGTTGAAAATGTGTACCGTAGCTGCCAGGTCTCCCCTTGAGTGTGCATTATGCTTGACCCCCCAGGCATTCACATAATGACAGACAGAAACTAGTTGACACCTGTCCCTGCACCATGATCACTCCACAAGGACCAGTGGACCTGAAAGCTGGTTCATGGCTGTGTCAAGTGTCTATGAGACTACATAACATCCATGAACCTGGTTTTGCTCTTTAGAGGGGAACAGGAATTAGATTTGATGCAAGTGTGCTCTCCTGCCTGTGGATGCAACTTGCTGCTCATACCCTGATGTGCACCTGAGGTGCATTTTCCAGAAAACTGCTGTGTGTACTGGTAGGCATCGAACACACTGAGAGATGAGCATGCATGGTGAGTATACCTGCGAACAGGCTCAAGTAGGAGAAAAGCTTTGGGCTTTGTGATTGGCATGAACTTTCACCTTTGGATGTTCCCATGTGGGTTGGGGGCAAGAAGAGAACCACCATGTTTCCCTATGTGTTTCATAAAAGGTGAATCAGTAGGGAAAACGTGACGACTTGCTCTTATTCTAATGTGTTTCATCATTGTTGCCTGAAACAGCCTTTAAAGGCTGAAAGGCCTTAAAACTCCATCCATCCATCCATCCATCCATCAATCTATCCATTCATCCATCTGTCCATCCATCCACTCATCACCTTTGAATGTTTCTGAACCTATCAATAGGAGATGCTGTCTCCATCCATCCATTCATCCATCCATCCATCCATTCATCCATCGATCTATCCATCACCCTTCAATGTTTCTGAACCTATCAATATGATATGTAGTCCCCTGGGAGATATACCTCAGGTTTCACTCCTCTGAGGGGAGAAAGAGTGATTCAGTGCAAGTGAACCCCACCCCCAAGGATAAAAGACTCGGAGCATGCCAACTCAATCGAACACAGCATCTACCACCAAAAAAACCAACGGACAAGGGCCCTTGCTCCAACCACTGTGCTTGACCTTGAGTTTCGTCACATGCCTTCCTCATCCAGACAGGTGGGCCAGGACTTTACCTCATCCAGACAGGTGGGCCAGGACTTTACCTCATCCAGACAGGTGGGCCAGGACTTTACCTCATCCAGACAGGTGGGCCAGGACTTTACCTCATCCAGACAGGTGGGCCAGGACTTTACCTCATCCAGACAGGTGGGCCAGGACTTTACCTCATCCAGGCAGGTGGGCCAGGACTTTACCTCATCCAGACAGGTGGGCCGGGACTTTACCTCATCCAGACAGGTGGGCCCGGACTTCCCGAGTGATAGTAAAGCAGACACAGTCTGGTATAGATGGATGGATGTTTCAGTGGGGTGAATGGAGAGAGTGGATGAATGATGGATGAAAAGATGAAAGGTGTTTTATGGCCTATCAGCCTTTATAGGCTATGCAAGGCCATTAAAAATAAAAATCGGTAGAATAGTTCAGAGTAAAAGCAAATGAAGCCACAATTCCCTATTTATTGCCTCTTACGAACTGTGTGGGGAGATGTGGTGGATCTATTCTTAACCCCCCAACCCACAGGGGGCTGGATGAATAAATAGACAAGTGGGTGAATGGATGGATGTGCTTTTGGATGTATCATAGACATTTTCAAATGAAATATGTGGTGATTAGATGGAAGGGTGGATGGCATGATGAAAGGAAACACGCCTATCACTGGGCATACCCCCACACACACACACACACACACTTACAGATTGAGCGAGCGTGAGATTGGATGGATGAAGTGTTATGGCCTATCAGCCATTGTAGGCTATTTAAAGCCAATAATTAAGCTTGAAAAACAATAACTGGTTAGAATATGAGCAAGTCTGGTTACAATTCCCTGCGTTATTCGCCTCTCTCGAAATGCATAAGGGTCAATCTTACCCCCAACCCACAGGGGGAAGCGAGGGAGGGAGGGAGAGAGAGAGAGAGAGAGAGGGGGGGGGGGGAGGGAGAGAGGGAGGGAGAGAGAGAGAGAGAGAGGGGGGGGGGGGGAGGAGGGAGGGAGGGAGAGAGAGAGGGAAAAAGCAAAATAATTTTATTTTGACAATGGTAGTGAATTTGGTAGTAGTGACTTTCTAACATTCAGCCCTTGACGCAAAAAATTCAAGTATAGTAAGAAAGGGGAGGGAGGGAGAGATTGATTGATTGATTGATTAAACTTTATTTTTCAAGGGAAATACATGAATTAGGCATAACTGCCTATCTTACATCCAGCCCTTGTTAAAACAAGAAAACAAACAAACAAATCCAATCCCATCCCCCACCCCTACCCACCCACCCACCCTCTATCCCACACAAAATTCACACAATAGCACAAGTTACAATCAATTCATGGTAATGAAATACCACATTGAAAATAGCCACAAAGTGAATTTAGAATAAGATGAAAGTATCTAGGATGACTGCATAAGAAAGGTATGTAGTTTCAGTTTAAAATTCTCTAAAGATTTCACAATTTTGAGAGAGAGAGAGAGAGAGAGAGAGAGAGAGAGAGAGAGAGAGAGAGAGAGAGAGTCTAATTCTAGCAAGAATTGTACTTGTACAATCTCAGAAACATACTAAAATGTGTATATATAGTGTACCAAAGAAACAAAATTCAAGTATGGAACATACTTACAATGACATAAACATACATAAAATGTTCTAAACATTCAATTATTAAAAACATATAATAATAATGCACATGGAGGCTGAAGCTTCTTGATGTACCCTGCCTCCACTACCCCTCCACCCCTAATCGGCCGGAACCCCTCCAATAGCTGAGCCAGGGGTGGCACCTGAGGTAAGCGTGCGTGAGGAATGCACAAAGGACACCACTTTTAGCCATTGCTTTTTCCAGACATCAGATAAATGTGTGGGAAGCTGTCTTGCAGGATGATGTATGAGAACATTGCGAAGTTTGTCTTTGAACATAGCCAAAGACGTGATGTTTTATCATCAGACACTGAATTCCACAGTGGTGTCCCATAGTACAATAAGCTGGATTTAAACAAATCGATACGAGACTGAGGCAGGATAAAGTTTGCATGTCCTCTTTAAGATGATTGCTGAGAGAGAGAGAGAGAGAGAGAGAGAGAGAGAGAGAGAGAGAGAGAGAGAGAGAGATGCATTGCCAAGTAAGTTTAGTAAAACATTCAGTCCTTGACCGAGACAAAATCCTTGAGTAACATACGTCCATCTCCTATACAATCCTTCATCTCACTTCCTTCTTCATTTTGAGCACCACTAAATGCTCCTGTACCGGCACGCGGAGATTGCATGCCCCATGTCCCTTAAACAGTTAAAGACTAATAGGCCAAAACTCCACTCATTCATTCGAGAGAGGCACGTTGGTCGTAGAGCACGTGTAGTGTGTTCAGTACTTCATGGTTTGTCATTTGGGATTCCTGGGACAATTTGGGATAAAATAAACCAAGTTGGCAAAGTGGCGCATGTCGCATTCATAATATTCGTAACAATGAAATCGATTCGAACAAAAGAGAAATAAATTTATACATAGTCCAGTGTTGAGAATGTCCCACTAAAATACGATGAGCTGACTGACGACAGAGGAAAATTTCTGCCTTCAAAACTTCCTTTATTAGCGGCAAGAACTCGTCAAAAAGTTCATCGTCCTGTGGACGTGACAAACTGCACTGCGGAAGCAACGAGAACTAGACTAGAGCGGCTTCAGCCAATCTAAAACCCTGCTGTAGGAGTTGTCTCCTCATTTCAATCTCCTTGTAGATTTTCGAGGGCAGGAGGTACCGACGAAATTCTCTCGAACTTGTCGCCAGGTTTTTGACACCGGGACTTCATTTCTGGTCTTGAAAAGGTACGCAATTCGTAGATGTACCATGTGGAAGTGTGTTATGATGTTCTGTATATTGAAATATGTCGCATCGCACGTAGAACAGAAATACGCCGGTAGTCGGGCACAAAACCGCCCTTGCCTTTTTGCATTTCATTGTCAAGCGGTGTTGAACTGCGATCGAGGCATCAGGGTTTGAACTTTTTTACACATGTGAGAAAAATACGTTATTGATGAACGAATGAGGAAGTCTAGTCTCATTAAAAGCATAGTTGAACATGATGAAATGTGGCAAGATTGATAGATCATTTATTGACCTTGAAGAGCCAACAGTTATGTCTGTACGCAATCCTGCATAAAACATTAAAAGCTTCGTCGAAAAACGTGGGAGCTTATTGCCTTAATTAAAATTGTCAAAAGATGTGGACCCTTGTGTATTATCGACAGTTTGGAGTCGTGTAAACGCGGTATGCTTGATCGGTTCGCTTTGTTTTTCTAAATGAATAGAATGATTTCATGACAACGGATAGAAGGGTGCTGTGATTGGTACAAATCGAGGCCGATAGTTAGTTATCGGGCATCATGCCCTTGTCGAGTTGATATTTCACATTGTTACATGACCTTCCGAATGATTAGACTGCACGTGCAGGTATCATGGACTACCGCGACTTTTAGCGTACTTTGTAGAAATTTGCGTCGTTTCAGGTTCGTTCGGACGACTGGACAGAAAAAAGGGCTTGCGCTGAATGATATAGCGATCAGCTGTCATTCGGGTTGAAACACGTTGTAAAGAATTGACATTGAAACTTTATATAGACTCTTGAGCCAGATAAGGCAGCTTTTTTTTTTTTCGTTTTTGCTTGACACCTGGTGCAGGAAGGACAGAGTGATCCGTTACACCTGGTACTGCCCTTCACATGGCTCACCCGGAGCACTCCAACATCTGGGAAAATATTCTTAATATGAAAATCGCCTCTTATAATACTCTTAGTGTGGTAATCTTCTCTTATTGCCCAGTGTGATTGCTTTTTGGATAAAAATGAAGTTGAACAATACGTGCATTTTTCTATTTCTAATTATGTCAGCTTTTTTTAAAACCCACCCCCCACCACCCACCCCACCTCCCCCCACCCCCACCACCCACCCCCCCCCCCCAAAAAAAAAAAGAAGAAAGAATTTTAAAAGTTAGTTAAAAAGAGTTGTGATTACGGTAACTCAAAAAACCCTTTTTTTCTGCTGACCATGAACTTTTCTTTCAATCATGTATTTAAAAAGTAAAAAGAAAAAAAAAGGTGACAGTAAACAACAAACTGCCTGCTGTCCCATCTTCCTTTCCCTATGAGCTCTCAGGGAAGCCGCTATTTAAGTTTTAAGAAAAGACATTTTTGGTGAAAGAAAGTTTGGTTTATATTCAATCAGGGCTATTCTATTTTTAAATAATTACAAAAAGAAAGAAAAAATTCTGGATAACCTATTGACACCCCCCACCCCCCACCCTACCCCCACCCCCTTAACCACATTTAAGATCCCCCCCCCCCCCCCCCCCTCCCCCTCCTTACATTTAGAGTAGTTGAAGTTCCAGTATGCTTGTAGTTCTACATGGTGAGGAAGTACTGAATACAACATTGAAATTAGAGTTGTCAGAACTCCAAACACTGAAGAAATCATGTTGTGTGGTCCACACTTTGATATTCCTTGAGCTGTGACTTTCCTGACAGTAAAAGTCTTTGCTGCCACTGACGTGACAGAGGAGGTAAATGCCCTCCCTTTATTTAGGTCACCCAGGCTAACCAGGTCATCGACCTCATGTTTGGCAGCAGCTTGCAAGCTTATTAATTTCTCAGTGTCATTAATGCTCAGCAGCTTGTTTGTTAGGGCACATTTTTTGTTTGTTTCTCTGCTTCATGTTGATCAGGAGTTGTGTGGAGAATTTTGCTGAGAATACAACGTATTGCCTTTTTTGTGTGTGTTTAGAGCATGACAAAATGCAAGTGTCATGAAACTTTGATGAAGTTAAATGGTATTCAACCTGCAGATAATAGGGGTTTGTCTCAGTTTCTGTTCCTACAATAATTTATTATTCTGCCTATATATATTATGAGTATATCTAATTTGTGATGTTGTATTTCAAAAGTAACCCATTTGCCAAGATCTAAGTTTAATTGTCTTGTTATTAGTTTTCTTAGACTTTTTGGCAAGTTTGCTTCTTGTTCACAGATTGCTTAACATGTCTGTCACTCACTGTGGTCAGTGATTTTGTGGAGAACTGTTTCATTTGACCAGGATGTATTGTGAAAAGGCGGTAGTAAAAAATGACAAACGTTAAACTCAGGAAGGCAGTTTGTCACTGTTAGTTGCTAGGGCATCTTACACAATCATACAGAAGTAGTATACAAATAGCAGAATTTTCAGGGGGGAAAAGCAGAATTATATAGAAACTTTATCAATGTCTGGCAGATTTAAAACAAAAAAACAACAAAAACAGCATGTTTCCTCAGTTTCATAGAGCAATTGGGGACTTCAGTAGTTATACTTAAAGTTATGGAGTATGATGAGTTACATTTTTGACTCACATGCGAAGCAAAAGTGAGTCTATGTACTGAGCCGTGTCGTCCGTCCGTCCGGGCGTCCGGGCGTCCGTCCGTCCGTCCGGGCGTCCGTAAAAAACTTAAACGTTGGATTTTTCTCGGAGACTATTAAGTCTATCAACACCAAATGTGGCATGATGGTGTATGATGACAAGGCCTCAAAAAACATACATAGTGACTTGACCTTGCTTCAAGGTCAAGGTCACAGGAGCCATAAATGTGGTCTCAAAAACAGTCATTTTTCACATTTTCCCAATTTTCTCCCACGTTATTGAGAATGGCGACCTTAGCTACAAGTGGTATATAGGTCAAAGCAAGCCCTATCTTTTGATACCAGTTTGGTTGACCTTGCTTCAAGGTCAAGGTCACAGGAGCTCTTCAAAGTTGGATTGTATACATATTTTAAAGTGACCTTGACCCTGAACTATGGAAGATAACTGTTTCAAACTTAATAATTATGTGGGGCACATGTTATACTTTCATCATGAGACACATTTGGTCACATATCATCAAGGTCAAGGTCACTTTGACCCTTATGCAATGTGACCAAAATGGGGTAGTGAACCACTAAAAGTGACTATATCTCATGGTAGAAAGTGCCAATAAGCACCATTGTGCTTCCTATGTCTTGAATTAACAGCTTTGTGTTGCATGACCTTGGATGACCTTGACCTTGGGTCAAGGTCACATGTATTTTGGTAGGAAAAATGTGTAAAGCATTTCTTTGTGTATTATGTCATTGGTAGGTTTAGTTGTTTGACCTTGACCTTAAAGGTCACCTGAAGGTCAAGGTCATATAAAGGTCAAGGTCAAGCATGTGAGTCGTATGGGCTTTGCCCTTCTTGTTCTCATCTTCATTTTGCTCTCCTTCCCTGTCCTATCTCCTTCATTTTTCTCTTCTCTCTCCCCCACCATCACCCCCCCCCCCCCTCCACCCCCCACCCCCCAAGTGAACTGAACAGAGAACTGAGTCATTTGTAGTTGCCTCTCTATCATGACAGTGCTTCGTTAGAAGCGGAAAAGTTTTCCGGGACCTAGCAAAGCTCTGACAGTTCGAGGCCCGGAAAATTTCCGGGCGTGGCAGGGAAGGGGTTAACTGACAGCTGGGTTGGAATAGGAATGGCTGCAAAAGGGCAGAGGCAGACTGCATGGAACATTGTAACTAATGTAAGTTAAACATGTTCTCTCTCTCTCTCTTGGCAGCCACCATGGGTGTTCCAGCAGGCGACGTAGAGAAGGGCAAGAAGATTTTTGTGCAGCGCTGTGCCCAGTGCCACACAGTAGAGAAGGGGGGCAAGCACAAGACGGGACCCAACCTCAACGGACTCTTCGGCCGTAGCACCGGCCAGGCTGTTGGCTTCACCTACACCGACGCCAACAAGTCCAAGGGTGAGTGGAGTCCAGTCCTGCTCCAAACTCGATGGCTCCCTGTGGGTTAGGGGTGAGGATAGACCCACCGCGTGCATCTCCCTACACCATTCATAAGAGTCGATTAACTAGGGACACCGTGACTTGATTTGCACTCTAGTGATTTTCATGCTTAATGGCCTTACATAGCCTACAAAGGCAGACAGGTTGTAAAACTTCATCCATCCATCCATCCATCCCAAACATGATGGTTGTCTCTTGATTTCAAGGTTTGACGGGATCTGATCTGTGTCGGAGATGATTGTCAGACTTTCCTATTGTCTCCTCCCTTTAGGCAGATTTGTGTTTCACCCCCCCCCCCCCCCAATCGTTAAAATGGCAAAGTTGTCTGGTGAATCCAGGTTTCTGTTAAGCATTCAGCAAAACCTTTTGTTTAAGGGGGAAGGAGGGGGGGGAAAGGATTTGTTTTGCAGCTGAAACAGTTTGGCCAAGCAGTGACGTTGATTCTACAGTTGTAGCATAGAAATGTATATAATACATACATAGATTGACATGTTCAAAACTGATATTGAAATGTATGAAATGGACTCTGTCCTCTTATCTAGAAAGGAAGGTGAAGGTAAACTTTTTACAATTTAGATGTTAAAATTTTTATCATGTCTCACTCCCCCCCACCCCCCTCATTAGTATCTGCATTCCCGTTTTTGTTGGCAGTTGTCCCTGTAAGCTGAAATTGGGGGGCAGGCATGTCTGGATTGTGCAGGCCCAACCAGGAGCTGTAGAGGTGGAGCCATGTAGGACATTGAAGGCTTGTTGATGTGTGGGAATTTCACTAACCCTTCCCTTTCCAAGAGTGGATATAGCCTTGGTCCAAAGTTCAGTCAGTTCTTGGCAGAGAAGGCGTCTAGTAGGTCTAGGACGGATGAGAATAGGCCTGCAGTTGTGACTGCTGGAAAAGACAATGGGATGTGCTTTGGTAGAGAGTAGCCTGAGCATGTAAGATAAAATATGCTGATGTCTGTTTGAAAACAGTGTGGTCATGTAATTAGGCCTGTCACCAAATGTCTCAAGTAGCTCTGTGGACAGGGCTGCGTGGCATTCACTGCGAGTCACTGGTTCAGTTCCTACCAGATGCCTTGAAACTTTTTCTACCCAGGTTTACAGTGTTTGGGCTTTATGTTAGGAACTGGTGTGCATTCAAGTCAGAGATTTGATGTTACGTGATCCAAATTTAGTAATTCGAAATGATTGTGTGTCAATTACGTTTTGCCACTCTCACTCACTGGTTTGCAAGTACCACTCCATGGCGCCTATCTTGAACTCACGCCAAGTGTTTGGATGGAGTGGCATGACCTTTGGTCAGGACTTTTTGGAAGAGTTATTGTCATGGACAAAAATCATCTCTCCTCCAGTTTTATAAATCTCTGATGGTTCTCTCTGCAAGACTGGTGTGTGTTGAGGTAAATTCACATGAGCGTGGCTCAGAATTAGGTGGAGGATGTGTAGTCATGGAGAAAAGATTATCTCTCCCAGTTTTATCAATCTCTGGTGGTTCTCTTGGCAAGACGTGTGTATTGAGATGAATTCGCATGGGCGTGGCTCAGAATTAGGTGGAGGATGTGGAGTCACAGAAAAGAAAAATGCTTTTCCTGTCATTTAAATCTCTGGTTTTTCTCTTGGCAGGGATTATCTGGGGGCCCGACACGCTCTTTGAGTACCTGGAGAACCCCAAGAAGTACATTCCCGGCACCAAGATGATCTTCGCTGGACTCAAGAAGGCCCAGGAGCGTGCCGACCTCATCGCCTACCTGGCAGATTCCACCAAATAACGGTGGTAGAAGCTAGATACCCCAAACCTCTCAGAATGAACTGTCACATGCTCTGTGCCATGGAATAATTTATTGGTTTCTAAATTTCCCTGGTGCTTTTTTTCTCATGTAAGAGAACAGTGTGGAAATGAATGTGTAGGATCTAAGTTATGACTTTTTTTCTCTTTTTTTTCTTTTACCAATATTTATCAGGAGAATGGGCGAAGACAAGAGGAATCCTTTGATACATGTACAAACCTGTATAGTCCTTAATCTTGATACAAAATTTTTCCCTTGAGTTTTCTCAGCATGTTCATGTAGTCAATGTCCCATGAAGAAGTAGTGTTTCAAGTGAGGATATGTTTCCTTTCCAGTAGTAAAAGAAAAAAAGTTAGATGACCCAGAGATGCATTATAAGTGTAGGCAGTATCCGAAAATGAACAGAAATTGTGCTAGCTCCTTCGGAATTTTTCAAGTGGCTTTTTTCACTTGCCGTTTCTTTTTTTAGTTTTGCTCAAGTGGGTGAGCAAGTTCTTCACTTGATTTGTGTGCTGTGTCGTATCATAGAAGTATACATGGAGCATCATGACCGTTTCTAGTGGCCTACGTGGGAAAACTGCAAAAATTTAGTCGAACACCACCACCATAGTCTTTGTGTTTGTGTTAACGTTTCGGCTCCATCACTGAATTACACAAGGTCAGTGGAAGTGAAACAAACATCCCTTGTGGGTCGTGGCGATTACCGCTGAGCTGCTGCTCATCAACAACCATCCTTCATGACTGCAGAAAAGATTATGCTTGGTCCAGCCAACTTCAGACAAGCTGGTTTTTTTAAAGACTGGGAACTGCAGGTCATCAAACATGCAGCAATGTTGCATTGCAGAAAGATTTTGGTCTGCCTAGGATATGACAGGAAAGCAAATAAAGAAAGGTGATATAAAATCTCTGTGGCTTGTGGTTTTTAAGAATTAATGTTGTTGGTCTGGATCTGTCACCACCGTGTCAGGATGGTTACTACAGCGACGTCTCTGTGTCCATGCATGCATGCATGGAGATTATTTTTAACCCTAGAAGTGTCGCTTGGCCAATATTATGGTCGAATTTCCTGTTCAGTGGTTATACAGGTTGTATTGTTAAGAACGATTCCTATTTTTTAAATGTCGGTAAATATTCTACTGCCAGATTCCCAAAGACAAGACTATTACTAAAGAATGTCTGCACCTGAAATGTTTAATCTTTTATTAACCTTAATTAATTTATTAATCAGACAGTGACACTAAGACAGACTGTGAGTGTCATAGACTAAACAGTGGAGTTCAACCTATTTACATATGCATGAGATGATGTTTTCACCCACTAAATCTTGTGATTGGACAATGCCCGCAGATATTACTTTTCCCCGCCTACTCTTGTTAACTGTGATTAGTTGGCTGTAACAGTGAGCGTTTCGTGAAATCTCGGACTCAAAAATTGTTGTATTTGTGATTACACAAACATTTTAAGAGGAAAGTTCCATTTGATCCGGAAATAAGGTGACTACAGACAAGAAAACAAGATTTGGCGGGTGAAAACGTCTTGTCATTCATATGCAAGTAGGTCAGGCCCCATGTTTCAGGATACACCACCGTCTAGCCTATGACGCCAGAATTCAGAAATGTGTGTTACAAGTGCAGCCGCCTGGATACAAATGCTTCACTTCCCACTCTCTTCGGGGACCTTCCACCTAGTGATGGATGCTCAAACCGCACGATTCTATCCCCTGGTCATAGAGCTACTCTTTTTAATCATTACAGCACCATCTCTACTCTCTGGCAAGCATGCAACCAGGCTGTGCATGAATGCACATAAGTTATCTTCATGAATTTTCCAACTCAGCCCTCACAGGTACCCATTTTACTCCTGGGTGGGGAGAAGCAATGAAGTAAAGCATCTAGTTCAAGGATGTATGTGTAAGTGCATCTTTAATTAACATCACTGCGAAAATGCACGTGTGTGCGAGAGAAAGAGAGTGTGTGTGTTTGTGCAAGTGTGTGTGTGTGTGTGAGAGAGAGTGTGTGTGTGCAAGTGAGTGTGCGCGAGTGTGTGTGCGAGTGTGTGTGTGCATGTGTTTGTGTGTGCGCGAATGTGTGTATGTGTTTGTGAGAGTGTGTGTTGTATATGTGTGCAAGTGTGTTGTGTGTGCCTGTGTGTATGTTTGCGAGTGTGTGTGTGTGTGTGTGCGCAAGTGTGTGTGTGTGAGTGAGTGTGTGTGTGTGTGCACGAGTGTGTGTGTGAGTGTGTGTATGTGTTAGTGAGAGTGTGTGTTTGTTGTGTGTGTGTGTGTGTGAGTATGTTGTGTGTGTCTGTGTGTTGTGTGAGTGTGTGCATAAGTGTGTATGAGTAGAGTGTGTCTGTGTGTGCGTGTTGTGTGTGTCTGTGTGTGCGTGTTGTGTGTGTCTGTGTGTGAGTATGTTTTGTGTGTCTGTGTGCATGTGTGTGAGTAGTGTGAGTGTGTGCATGTGTGTGTGAGTAGTGTGAATGTGAGCGTGTGTGTGTGTGAGTAGTGTGGGTGTGAGCATGTGTGTGTGAGTAGTGTGGGTGTGAGCATGTGTGTGTGAGTAGTGTGAATGTGAGCGTGTGTGTGTGAGTAGTGTGGGTGTGAGCGTGTGTGTGTGAGTAGTGTGAATGTGAGCGTGTGTGTGTGAGTAGTATGGGTGTGAGCATGTGTGTGTGAGTAGTGTGAATGTGAGCGTGTGTGTGTGAGTAGTGTGGGTGTGAGCGTGTGTGTGTGAGTAGTGTGAATGTGAGCGTGTGTGTGTGAGTAGTGTGGGTGTGAGCGTGTGTGTGTGAGTAGTGTGAATGTGAGCGTGTGTGTGTGAGTAGTGTGGGTGTGAGCGTGTGTGTGTGAGTAGTGTGAATGTGAGCGTGTGTGTGTGTGAGTAGTGTGGGTGTGAGCATGTGTGTGTGAGTAGTGTGAGTGGGTGCATGGTGGTACCAGGAGGTTGAGAGTTCAGTCCTTGCCCAAAGTGGAGTTTTTTTTGGTTAGCCTCAATGCAGGATTTCAGCTCTGTATTGGGTTCATAACAAACGTGTGCTAGTGTGTGTGTGTGTGTGAAAGTGTATGTATGTGTGTATGCTTGTGTGTATGCTCATGTGTATTCGTGTGTACACGTTTGTGTAAGTGTGTGAGCTTGTATATGTACTTTTGAGTGTAGTTTATGTGTGTGTGAATGCATGCATGTTGCATTCAAATACATCAACAAATACCTGCTGTGACAAGCACTGGGTGTAGATGCCTCACATGTCTCTAGATTTTAGGAGATATACAAAGTGCTTTTCCTGATCAAG
Source organism: Theodoxus fluviatilis (assembly GCA_034096865.1). Classification (NCBI taxonomy): domain Eukaryota; kingdom Metazoa; phylum Mollusca; class Gastropoda; order Cycloneritida; family Neritidae; genus Theodoxus; species Theodoxus fluviatilis. The sequence continues at coordinate 2,529 of JAWQFJ010006556.1, read as the reverse complement.
AGCCAGGAATAAGCACTGTAATTGTGTACTGGGAATGGAATCATGTCAAGTATTGCCAACAACATGCCCTGAAGTCTTCTACAACATATCTGTCTAAGAGTTCTCCTGTCCAAACCCTCTGTGAGTTGAGGGTCAGAATAGACCCACCATGTCTCTTGATTTTTAGGAGGCGGATAAATAGGGACATTGTGACTTGATTTACGCTTACTCAGAACTATTGTAATGATTTTCGTGCTTAGTGGTCTTACATAGCCTACAAAGGCTGATAGGCTGTAAAACTTCATCCATCCATCCATCCATCCATCCATCCATCCATCCATCCATCCATCCATCCATCCATCCATCCATCCATCTCCTGTGGGTTGTGTCGCACTAAGCCATTCATAAATGGCAAATGGGGGGATTTGGTTGAATTTGGTTGGTGAGCACAAAAATCTTTCGAACAGTTTGGAGTAAACGCTTATCAAGTCACGGTGTCCCTAGTTATTCGCCTCTTACGAATCGCGTAGGGAGACACGATGGGTCAATTCTTACCCCGAACCCACAGGGGGTGCAAATGGGGGGAATAAGACTAGACATGTTCTCAATCTAACCAGCTCTAGTGATTCAATGGCCTTGCATAGTCTACAAAGGCAGACTGCCATAAAACCTAATGCATTCACTCACTCATAACGTCTGTTCTACACATCTCAAATCCCAAAATTGGAAAACCACATCATGCAGTTCAGCAGCATTGTATGTAGGGGGGGGGGGGGGGGGGGGGGGGGGGGGGAAGAGAAAAAGTTGCAGTTATGGCAACATGGCAAAACAAAACAAAAGACTGCCTGAACTTAAAAAGGGGAAAAAATTTGTTTCATAGAAAAAGCCAGATTGAACATGCATGAAAATGTCTTTTCATCTCTGAAAAAACGGGTTAAAAAAAGTGTGGATTCCCCGTGTGCTCATAGGGCAGGGAAGATGGAGAGCACATAATTCATCCTTTACAATTGATTTTCTTCTTTTTTTCATTATTAAAAAAAGTTTTGGGTCGGCAGTGAAAAAGAGGTTGGTCAGGATACCATAACCACTCCATTTTGTGTGTGTGTATGTGCCGTATATCAACAATCATTTGAGTAAACCCTGATTTACATTGGAATGCTATATTGTACACAGCTGACAAGGTTTTAAAAGATGCAAAAATAACAATTCAAACAAAGTGCAGGTGAAAATATTAATGTATATTCAGATGTCTAGTAGCATGATTCATTTTACATCATAAATGCATAATTCCATGCCTCTGTACAACAATGATTATTCACATCAGTGAAATCAGAACCCAAGAGTGGTATTCATGAGGACATGCCAACAATATAGATTTCTCTTCAAATATGACTATACATGTACTTGTATATCTCATCTGTACAGTATTGCTTGGCTTCTTATTGTATACTGCTCCCTCTCACATGAACTACAGTAACAACAGTTAAACACTTGTAAAATTATCCAACATTCTGTGATGATCTATTCAAAATATCACACACTGAAATACAAGAGATGAATGAAGGTAGAGTTTTAACAAATCACAACAATTAAGAACATTATAAACTGAGTAGAATTATTATGTATCACTACCAGTTGTTATTGATGGAAATGTATGGTGGAGGTAGAGAGCATGCTGCTGCGAGGAGAATGAAGGAGGAAGTTAAGGAGAAGGAAGAGGAGTAGGAGGAAGAGAAGACTGAGAAGGAGGTGGAAGACGAAGTTCTACACATGTAACACCAACAAAAGAAGAGATGAAATGATGACGACGATGTTGACTGAACACAACAACATTAATTAATGGTGCTGTTGATTTTGGCCTTTGTCATGACTCAAGCCATGTACCAAAAATCCCCAAGGATCAGAGTCTCATTCCTGTCTCACACTGCCCTGGATTCTGAAAAGCATAGCAAGACAGAGTCATCACAGCCGCAGGTTCCCAATCAGCCAAGATGGTCTAAAATGATCATCAAAAGCAATGACAAAAATGTGCATGTGTGTCTGTGTGTGAGAGTGTTTGTGTTAGGACATGTCTGTGAAATGTGTGTGTACATATGTGAGCATGCAGGTGCTTATGTGTCTACCCATCTGTCTCCCTGTGTCTGTGTGTGCCTGTGTGTGTCTGTGTGTGCATGTTTCTGTGTGTCAGTGTTCATGTCTCCCTGTCTGTGTGTCTGTCCGTCCATCCGTCCGTTCCTTCCCGTCTGTCTATTTGCCTGCTAGGAATAGACTGTGCTGTAGGAGCAAGCCATCCATCATATACTCAACAATGCCCTTGAAACAGTTCACCCCAGACTGGCATTACCACACTGCTTGTCTCTGGCTGATGACTCATCAGGGACTGCTTGTCTCTGGCTGATCACTCATCAGGGACTGCAGGAGCAGAGGCCAAGAACAAGTTACTGCAGCATTCTACATAAAGATGCTGAATCAGGCAGCTGATTAATTCAGTACAGTGGTATATCCCATAGACCTCCAGCATATACATGTACACAGTACAGTGGTATATCC